>PVLD010004857.1:0-119724 GCA_004027595.1 Dinomys branickii | reverse complement strand
TCAGTCACACTTTTATACTTTAGATCGAATTAGCAGTGATCACTAACCTAACATTTATGTTATGAGTCCATCCAGATAGAAAAAAACAGACAGTTTTATGTAGATTATTATGGTCAGAGTTAAATTCATTAAAAAATAAAATGTACAATTGTCCTCAGTCACACTTTTATACTTTAGATCGAATTAGCAGTGATCACTAGCCTAAAATTTGTTATGAGTCCATCCAGATAGAAGAAAACAGAGTACAAAATGTTAACAATAAGACAGAATAAACATATAGTAACTGCATATCTGTCATCTGGAGAATGTCATTTAAAAGTTTTACTCATTTTAAATTCATTAACAATATTTATGGAGTATCAGAGAATATGGAGACGAAAAGACATACACAAAGCATTTATTTTACACTAGCCCTCAAGATCGTCACCGTGGGATTGTTCAGAGGTAGAGAGAAAAAGCAGGCAAAGCACATCATAGACACACGCTTATATAACCTATGTAACTCCAGATATACTTTATATCTATGATAGAGATTTGCTGGTAATGTCGGTAATTCACTGACTAGCTGTGTAAGTTGCTAGATGTTTTATCTACATTATTTCACATCCTTATTACACCTGTGATGTTAAGAACAATTATACTCCTTTTATAAAAGCAGAATTGATGTTTATGGAGTCTAGGCTGCCAAACTAGTGATGTCAGGATTATGGTGAATATCATACTCTTTTTACTGCCTTCATTACCTTAAAATATCTAAGGCCTTGTCAAGTTTATGGAGTAGTCAAAGATTCTGAATCTGGCCATGTCTTGGTTTCTTCACCTTAGAGCCAGCTATAATTAAATTGGCCCCATTCATTTCAGAGGCTGATGGGAAGATCAAATATAGTGTGTGAGAAAGGTCTGGGGAATTCTACAAGTAAATCGAGGCCATTTATAGAATGAGACACAAGATTACAATGATGAAGCTCTTCTTCAGCATTAGACTCCAGGCCAACCAGCTAATGATCTAGGAGTCACTTAAAGGATTGAAAAAAGTATATGGAACACATTTTATGCATTTGAAATACTTTAAACATTACAGCTTTTGCTCAATAACCTCAAGGTAAATGGCACAAAATTGTGTTTTGTGTCTGATTAGTACTATGGCAGCAATTAAAACACAGGCAAAGTAGAAAACTGTGTAATTTTTTCTCAGAATTCAATCAGCAGAGACAAGAAATTTGCATAATGCAGGGCCCCAAAGCAACTTTTTCCCTCCACAGCACATTCCTGAAGCCCGAAGGAAGTGAATAATTGCCTGACGGTTCCTTGCATTTTGTCTATACACCCACCATCTGCCTTTAAACATGCAGAAAGATAGTGCCACTGTAGAAGAATGAAAATCATCTGAGAGCTTTCCGAGGACTCTTCAGCTCTATTCCTATTGCTAGCTTCTCCACACATGGACTTACACTTCCTGATCTTTCTCTTAGTGCAACTCTGCAAACACATCCTTCTAAGTTTTAGGCCTTTCTAACATAATTTCATAAATTTAGGCCAATCAAAACATCTGTAGAAGGGCAGAGATTCCTTCCTCAGTATAACTTCCAGGGGCCAAGTACATTCTGTGAAAATACATTATATATCAGAAACTAGAAAATAAGAAAAATTAGATGGTAAAAGATTGCACTGCTTCATATGATAATTCTCATTGAACTGTTCATTTATTATTTAAAAATCACAATATGTGTATGTAACAGTTATTGCTTAGACTGATTAGATTTACATTTACTTGTGAATAAGTAGGCACTGAGAAATTTAAACTTTAATGTATTTTAAAATTAAATCCAGTCAGCTGGGTGTGTTGGTGCGCACCTGTAATCCCAGCACTCGAGAGGCTGAGGCAAGAGGATCATTGCAAGTTTGAGACCAGCCTGGGCTACAAAGTGAGCTCAAGGCCAGCCTGGATGGCATAGTGAGACATTGTCTCAAAAAGGCAATAAGTAAATAAATAATAATAAAAACATTAAATGCATCTATAACTGTAAAATGATTTTTAATTTTACTAGAAAAAAAGCACTCATACATATCCTCATTGTACCATAATATTACCACACATTTGAGCATACAGAGAATCCTGGAAAATTTATCTAAGAGAGGACAATAACAATTTTTCTTCCTATTGATGCTTCAGTTCTGAATGCACAATATTGTTGACATCTGGCCTCGGGCCATGACCAGAACTGTTATCGTAAAAAACTATTTCTGGATTTGGACTTTACTCAGTGAAATTTTGGAGACAGAAGCCAAATGCAGCTTCATATATAAATAGAAGCTAATTGTTACAATTTAAGTCAAATCACTCTGACAAAAATTAATAATTTAGGAAATTTAATTCTTCTAAATACTTATCAAAGAACATAAAAGGTAGAGGCACAGCCATACAAGATCACTTACTATAATTAAAATGATCATGACAGTCATCATAAAATCTTAATGTAATTTTAATTAGAATTGCAAAAGTGTTGGGCAAAATTATTTCTAAAATTCATAGGAATAACTGTTTGTTTTGTTTTGTTTTGTTTTTTGATACTGGTAATTGAGCTCAGGCCCTTGCGCTTTCCATGCAGGTGCTGCACCACTGAACTATGTCCCCAGCCAGGAATAACTGCACTGTAACTGCAAAGAAATCCTGTAACGGTAGACTAAGGGTATGCCTTTGCCCACTCAGATATTAAATCTTACTCAAAAGCTATCTCAGTTAAATGAGATTGATATGAGAGCATATCATGTGGAACAAAATGTAGAACTAGACCTAAGCATACATCAGAACTCAATAACATTAAGATTTATGTTACATCCCATATTATGGTGGAAAAGGGACTCATTAGTAAAAGTTTGAGTCCAATTATTTTCTATTTGTTATTAAGTAGTGTTAAAGTTTCACCAACACATTGTATTTTAAAAAACTCCAGATAACTCAGTGGTTTAACTGTAAATAATGGATTAAAAAGTTTGAAGCAAATGCTTGAAAATATTTTGCATAACCTTGGTGGTACAGAAGATGATTTCAAACATAATTTTAAAACCATCAGCTAGCAAGAAAAATAAAATTTTCACACATAATTTTAAAAAGCTTCACTTTCTGAATTACAGAAAAAAGGCAACATAAACAAGCTAAAATATAAATAATCAACTGGGAGACTATCAAGCATACAGTATTCAAAAGTTCTAAAATGTGAACTCATGCAAATTAATAAGACAAGGAAATATTAAATAAACTAATACAGAAAAAATAGAAAAGGTATAGGAAAAGAAATGTTGCAGTGAAAAAATTGTAAGTCTCAACCTCAATTACAGGCAAGATATGTAAATTAAAATACTAAGTCAATTTTCTATTTAAAAAATTTAAAACATACTAAGAATATACTGTTTTCTGAGGAATATGTAGACATGAAAACTTCTATAGAATTTTGGTGCAAAATAGTGCTAAGTCTTAATTGAAAGGCAACCTGAAAAAAAATCTTAAAAAAACCAAATTCAAAAGAACCAAACTTTTGACCCTGTAATTTTACTCTTATAAATCTATTTTACTAAAACATTGTATTTGTCTATGAGCACAGACTTTAAGTTTAAGGATATTCAGAACAATATTGCTTCTGATAATAAAATATAAATAATATGAATATTTATTAATAAAAATGGTTGAGTAAATTAGTCTATATAATAAAATAGCAGCCATCATTGAAAGAAAGAAGTGGCCTAAAAGAAATTCAAGATATATTTTCAATGATGTAAAAGTTGTAAAATAGCATATATAGCATACATTGAGTTTTTGCTAAAAGTATATGTATTAAATAACTAGGATATAAAACTGTATAGAATTTGAATACACATGAAATGCACATATATCAGAAAATTTAGCAATAGGTTAACTTTAGCAATGTCTGCATATTCTTTTTTGACATATTTTAACTCTTTTTTGTCTGGTAGTGGTGGATTAATTAGAGTTAATAATTAATTAGAAAGTGCTAATATTTTACTGTTCAAGCATATTAAAAGCAGCAAATACATTGCAAATATACTAATGTTTGCTAAAATGTTTTAAAGTTCTCTGAGTAAGGGAAGTTAATACATGAAAGTTCAAAGCAATTTGTTAAGTAAGTACTAATTTATTACAGAGGTAAACATTTACTAAGGAAAAAGCTTGGAATAATTGGAATGCACCAAGTTTCTACTGTGTGTTTATGAAACCCGAAACAATTTTGGACTAACTCTAACTTGAGGAGACACTCACTGTAAAGTCGCAGGACCAACGCCAGAACCCTTGTAAATCCATCAGAGTGACATATAATTTGAAATGCATGACTCAGTGTTGGGGATAAAGGTACAGGGCTTGCCACCATCCACATTCATTCTCTGGTAATTAGTAGGTACAAACATGGGGAGGAGTAGTTCAACCTCGAAGACATTTTCAATCTGGATGGAAAAAGTTTTCCATTAGAATTGTCAAGGAAACTCCTACACAAAATATAACTATCTTAATATGTGATTCAGAGGACCAAGGGCTAGCATTTACCGGAATAGAGGTAAAGTTACCAACATTTATTAGGCTTTTCTGGTGGGTAAGGAACAGTTCTGGGGATGCATATCTATCTTTTCATTTTATCCCTTTTAAAGATATACTAATTCATAGCTGCTATGGCTTATGTCCTAATGTCCCCTCAAAGCTTCATGGGGTCACGTGCCGGGCTTTTCAGAGGTGGCTGGATCTAGAATGTGTGATGATGGGATTAAAGTGTGTAATAACTAAATTAGTTCACTGACTGGCTCGGCACAGTTCTGGGTGCGGATAATGGGGAGGCCCACTCTGGCTGTGAATGCTACCCACCCTAAGGGCATGCAGTCTACGTAGACTAAGGGACAGAAAGGGGGTGCTGCCCTTGCTTGCTGCTTGCTGCTTTTGCTGCCTCCGGCCTTCCTCTGCCACAGCACCCTGCCTTGGAGTTAACCGGTTATGGCCTGAAACCTCTACAAACCATGAGCCCAAATAAGCCTTTCCTCCTTAACTTTAGTTGTTGGGCATTTTGTCTCAACAAACAAAAAAAGCAACTAAGACAATGGCTCAAGAAGAATAAAGGAGTTTTCTTGTCAGATTATTATTTTGATTAGTTTTACTAGGTAGGTAAGGGGTGTATATTGGATTTTTAAAAATTTCTGTTGGTTTCATGTTTCTGTTGACTACTGACCTTCACCCAGCTTACTCACTAAGCTGAGAGGTAGTTTCTTTTCCTTGGAGTCTCTATCCTTCTACAGTGTTGCCCATGATGAGTGTTATAAGGCTTCATGTTTTATGTAAAAGTTGCTATAGTTTGGATCCGGAAGCCTCCTCACAGTCTGTGTATTAAAGCTATTCGCCTTGGACCGGCGCCGCTGGGAGGCGGCAGAAGGATTGCGAGACGGACCCCGGCACCCTCATCCCGGGCTCTCAGAGCCGTACTGGGGCGCTGCCCCTTTCCCCTCTCTTCCTCTCCTCTTGCTTCTAGCCGTGAGGTGAACGGAACCCTTTGGCACATGAGCCCACATGACGCAATGCCTCAGCGCAAGACCCAAAGGCAACGGGCCAACTGAGCACTGACCTCTAAAACGGAGTTAAAATAAAGCTTCCCTCTTACGAAGTTTGGCCCATCTCAGGGATCTGTTATAGAAGCAGAGACCTTATTCACACAGAAGATAGAGTGGTTATACTATTAGCATGTCTTCCACTTTAGACACTTTTAAAGCGATGCTAAACATTAGAAGTAGTGGTCAACTTGCTATCTACTCTATGTTATTGTTAATTCTCTAAAATTTTACTGAATGGTATTGTTTTCTGTTGGATTTAATTAAATACCCTTTATTGTACTATGTTGTCCACAGTGGAAATTTTCAAGAAAACATCCAGAAAAGACTTGTGAGAGATAATATTTATTAAAGTATCATTAAGAAATTAGGACTTATTAGCAGAAAATGATAAAGTCTTGTAACAGCAGGTTGAAATAATCACCAGAAGATCCAGGGCAGACAGAAAGAACTTGAAGTGTCTGGTAGCAGCAGAATGGACTCTAGTACTCCGCATTGCTCTATTGTGCCCTCAGTTATTGTCGAAAGGGGGTTTTACAGATCAAACTACACAGCAGTGGCATCATTAGCTTGCTTCTTTCGTTGTATAATTAGCATTTCAAGAAATTGCTGACTTGGCATCCAGGTAGGCAGGCCATTTCTACAGCTATCACTAGATATTCCAGTGCCTAGAGTCCCTCAGGGAGTAGTTATTCAGTCTGGCCCAAGCACACTAAAAAATATCTCCTTGATTTGGCAAGTCCTGGGAGTGTAAAGTCAGTATCTCAGGGATGTGGTGCTCAGGGCCCCAGTTTTTCCTTAGGACAATGCACAAACTCAGAAGGTTTCCTTGAATCCTTATATTAAATTTTACATTAAATGTTTAAAAATTCAAAAATGGCTCACTGTCTTCAAATGCTTTCTCTTTAAAATCCAAATATTCTCATGAAATTTCCATCCTTCATTTTAAGAAGGAATTATACAGATAGTCTTTCTATCACTAAAATATTTTATACTTAACAGAAAATACCAGCATGTCCAGTTGGCATTTTTTTATATAAGGTTTATTTCCATGTAAATTTTTATATATAACTGAATTTCTCTATCATTTTTTTTCTTTTTCTTCTTTTCTCCTCCCTTTTTTAACCAGGCTTCTAAATTGGGATTTGTGAAACACCTTTGGAAAACACATTAGAAAACTCACTTTACTATCCTTTGGAGGCAGTTTAAATAACAGGAATTATCTTTTCCTTAAAAGTAATACAAGAATAACCTAGAAAACCATCTGTGACTGGCACTACTTGGAAATGAAATTACACTGTGAAATAACCAATATATTATGGAGAAGAAAAAATAAAATTATAAATTTTTCAGAAGTAAATACAAAGTACTAAATTTCATATAGAAAACATGAGTAAAATTTTAACATTATCTATTGTTTTATATAGTTATTAGTGTACAGTTTCTCCATACTTCAGCAAATTTTAGTACTTTGCTGTATAAAGTTCAAATGTATTACATTAAGATATAAGATATAGTGACATGTAATGGTGATTACATTGTTTCTTTAACTGTACTTTGATATATATTAATATATCTTTTATTTTCTTTTCTTTTGGATTAATTTCACCCATTTTTCTTTCTTTTCCGTTTAAGATTTTAATTTATTTTCAATTTTATTTGTAATAGAAGGATTACATCTATAATTTCTTCTGAATGTAATTTTAGTCATACCCATAAGTTTTCTCCATGAAATGTTCTACTTTTTATTAATTTCAAGATAATCAGTTTCAGTTTTTGGTTCCATATACATATATACATAGCACTTAAAGGAGTGCCATTTCATCTCCAAGTGCCTGAGGCTCTTTGAGTTTTAGTTTGTTTTGTTTGTTTCTTTGAGCCTTTCCTGTGGCTTTGAAATCATATTGATCAGACAAAGATACTGCTTCCTTGGTTTTCAGTTTGCCATTGCATCGTGTGATATTTGTCTAAAGTTTTGTCAAGGAGAGAACACGGTGTCCTTAGTTTAAGGATGCTTATTTGTAAGTAATGTAGCAGTGAATTGTATTTTTAGATCAATCTGAGAGCATATCTTTTAAACTGATAATCTACTCAGTGATTTTGATAATATATGATTTAGTTTTTCTCATATTCTACTAGTTTTATGTTCATTTTCTTCTCCTTTCCTATTTATTCTTGTTCTGTTGGTTCAAGTCTCCTTAAATAGCCTCTTCATTCTCCACAGTAAGATAGAATGCTACTACACAGCTCGCTCAACTATAGCTTGTCCTTCTGTTTTGAATAGTTGCATTTAAACCAAGTATTCCTCCACTCCTTTCATCATGCAAGTCTTATTTCAAGGAAATAAGTTAGCATTAGAATCTCTGTCTGCGGTATTTTAACGTCCGAGAAATGCTGGAAACAAGATGTAGACACCCATCTTTCTGAATACTAAATACAATTTCAGGATTTTAGCAAATGCCCTCAAGTTTACAAATGTAGAAGAAAAGCTTCGCTCTGTTACCAGTATGTATTCACGCATATTCCAACAGTAATTATCCAAGTGACTATGCAAAAGAAACTTCCAGACAATTTCCTTTCAAATTTTTCAGCCTGTTAATCATTTTCACTCAGACATTTTCTGTTTTGTTTCCCTTATGATTTTAGGTAGTTTAGTATCTTCCCTTCACTGTCTAAGAGAAGTATTGTATTACACATCATTTTTATAAAGCAAATCCTCTAAGTTAAGAGTTGTATAAAAGGAAAGTTACTTGAAATATCCTGTTGGAGGAGGACTATATGGCAGATAGAAATTTAATGGTAAGCCAATCCTTGATGAATTTGCTTGATGGCCGGGTCTTTTATTCTTTCCCTGAACTTGCATGATATTTATATTTTCCTTTCTTTATAATTAGATAACTAAAACTGTGTGGGTTCAAAGATTGACACATTTTTCAGAGGTATGGGATTCTAATACTCAAAAAAGTGCGTATTTGTTGGCTACCCATTAAGTGATTTAAAAATGAATTATAGTCTGCAGCTTCTAATTTTAATCCCATGTGTGGATGCCTTTAAACTCTAATGTGGAGAAAATAAAGAGAAAAAAATTGGGAGAAGATTACACCAAGCGCAACCTGCCAAGTGAAACAGTCAGAAGGAGGCAGTCTCTGCTAATGAATGAAGACATTGCTTGGAGTCAGGCGGTGGCAGAGCTGTCTCAGTACTGCTCTGGTTCCGACTCCTCCGAGGCTATTTCTAATTCCTTCAGAGCAGCTGGCACCACATGCCCTACCAAACATGCCAGTAATTGGGACAAGAAAGCTTTTAAAATTTCACATGTTGCACAGTAAATTGAAAGTAAATCATACCCAATCTTGCAAAATGCAAAAAATAAAAGAATTCAATGCTATTTATATGTATCTCAGTGCACAAAGTTCTCAACAGATAAACAACAACTGTTATGAATAAAACTGTCAAATGAGTTGAGGTATTTTATTACTGCAAAATGTCTAATTCCTCTAATATCAACCTTTTTGAATAAAGAAGGGAAGTTTCCCACTAAAGATTTCATTTACCTACTGTGCTCCAACTATTTCTCAAATCACCTCCAGTCAGAGATGTTTTTTGCCTCAGAAAGTATATGCTCCTCACTACATTTTAAACCACGTATTCTAGCAAAATAAGCAAAAGCATTAAAGTAATATATATACACATATATAAATAATATATATATACATATATATGCACATCTGAGGATGGTAGTGAATAGAAACAGCTATACAAAATATAGAATTAAATTTGCAAAAGATTTTAAGGGGTTCAAACAAGGAATTCTGAATTTCGTCTCCTTGCTGACTGGCAACACTGCTTGTTTACATAGTTACTGCCCTCAGACCTAGTGGCCTCTGGAGTTTCATTCATTCTCTGAGAGATTCGCAGCATTTAGAGTAGAAAAACCATCTGTAAACCAGGCAGATGCTCAAAGCTGTTTGAATTTAGTAATCATTTAAGCTCACTAAATGGCAGTTGAAAATAACTTAAATTTTTTCTGAAGAATGAATATATGACAAAGAAGAACATATGCAATTCTCAATGCATATCTGCTGCTCAGATATTAATTTCACTGGAATAGTAGAATCTTTGTTTTTCTTCTCAAAAGTGTGGATATTTTTTCTTCAGTAAACCCTGAACAGCTCATAGAGGCAGAAACTTTTAAAATTCATTGCATCAGAGAATTAGTGTAGTGCAACTGCTGGGAAATACTTTGGGAGCTCACAGTTCCTTCTCCAGATGTAGAAGATCATAGAGCCCAGCTAATATGATTTTGAAGAGTATTAAATGTCCCGATTCTGGGCCCAGAGATAAAATATTTATCTGAAGAAAATTATTTATGACTTCAGGTCCTCATGCTAAGAGCAGCAGTCTATTGCCTGATTTCCAAATAAAAAGTTGGGTCAATGCTAATGGTAAGCTGAGATAATATGAAGTAGAATAACAGTCAAAGAAAGCAAAAAAAAACCACAAAAAACAGATGTGGCAGTTTGCCAAGAGTTCATTCTCCACCAAAGCCTGCATTTAGGATACCAAAGACTTCTGTATACCAGACAAAGATTCAGAATAGTTTGAACTTAGCAATCTTTTAAATACCCTGAATTTCAGGTATTTTCATAATTTAAAATTTCTTCATGAAAGCTCCACAGGTGAGTTTAAGCAAGCAGGGAACAGTGTCTGGGGAGGAGTTAAAGGACCTGCGAGAAGCCATTCTTACTGTCTCAGAGCCTCCTCAGGACCTGCATCCCCAATTCTCTTTGCCTGTGACTCCAGTGTCAGGGCTCTCTATAGTAATGTTTATGCCTTTACAGGTTACCGATATAGTCACAGTTCCAAGCTAAAGTAGAACCTTTATTTGGAATGTCTTTGATGAGTTCCCATCTCTTACTATCCATTCATTTTCCTGTGGCATCCATGAGCTTTTTTCTAATTATCATTGGAAAATACATGTATCAGAACATCCGCATTTGAATTCAGGTGAAATTCTGGGCCTCAAGCCAAAATCTCAACCCCAATGCACTAGTCACTAGATAAATAATAACAGAAGGCTGTCTTTTGATATGATATTTTTGTTTTTACTACTCACAAAATACAGAAGCTGTTCTATAATAGTGGCATCTCTGTTTTTGGCTTGTGACTTTGCCTGATATTTCAGCCAATGGCAAACAGCCAGTCTTTTGACCTAACCTATCTAGAATACTTGACCAGCGTGAACATTGTTATTTTTATCTGACCGAACTCTTATAAAAATGTTCAGATTGAGAAAGTAGATAGAAGACAGAGTTCTGGGAAGCCTATTATTGACCCTTTGGAAATAGCACTATCTTCATAAACAATGCCAGTCAACTAGCCCAGCCAAACACTGTATGAAGGAGTTCAAATAGACCATCCTTGCAAAAGCAGTCAGGATCCTCACATCCCCAAAGGGCATCATTGTAAAAAAACAAAAAACAAAAACTTTGGCTGGACTTGATGAGACTGACTTTGTTAGTTTTGAATAAGCTAATGAGACATGGGTTGAATGACTCATACTAAACTTTTCCCATATTCCTTCTGCAAATGCCTAATTTCTGAGTATGTACAGGATTCACTATCTTCCATTAGTCTTCCCAGTCTTCTCTCAGCTTTTGAAAAGTTTTTTGTTTGTTCTTTTTGCTTAGACTAAAGAACCTAAAGAATGCTTCAGAACAAAAATTTAGATATTTGAAGTGCAGTCTGGAAAATCATCACCTCCGTTTCTGGCTGCACATCTCAAACAAATTTCTTTCTTATCCTTTAAACAGAATAGTTGTGCCTATCTCAAAATATCTTTCTGTCTAGAAATTTTTTTCCTAAGAACTGCAATAGTGGGGCCCTAATGTCCCTCAAATTTTTGCTCAAATATTACCTTTTACTGGTGCTTTTGTATCAGTCTGCTTAATGTTATACTCCCATGCACTTCTGGACTTTCCCCCCTCTTTACTCAGCACTCATATATTTTTTACTTGTGTTTTATCTCCCTACAATCTTTCCCTCAAAGAGAACTTTGCCTCACAGATTTTTGTGTCTCTTCACTGCATACCTTCAACACTGGATTATACATAACATGTAGTCCCAGCAAATATCTACCGATGGATGAATGAACAAAGGCAAGAAAATCACAATTTAGTGTTTAGCGATGAATAGTCAAATATAGGGTATTGTAATAATTGCATATCATTTTATTAAGTAAAAGATAAACTATAGAAAGAGCTATTTCTGTAGAGTTGTATTATAGACAGAAGTGGAGAAGGGTAAATGTCTATCATAACCAGTGAAAACTTCAGAAGCAAACTTACACAGTTTCATTACATGAAACTAACAAGTAGTCCTATGATTCCTTATCACTTATTCAAAAAGTAGGTTATGCCTATGTTGTGTACATTATATTATCTTTCTTCTGTAGCTTAGGTTCTGTTGAAGTAGCATTCTTTTATCTTTACATGGCTTGTGTCAAACAGAAATTCTACATTTGCCGTGTTTTCTGTTCTGATTGTCAACAGCAAGAATCAGCCATCTATTAAAAGGATCCCTCACTACAGAGAAGGGAAAAGTGACAGCTACTGATCTACCATCTAGAAAAAGAAGAAATACTGAATCTCTTTTTTGAAGATACTTAAGATAATTCAGGTGAAATAATTTGTTTTTATTATAGGAAGAATATATTTTAACAGAAAATGTCATATTTACATAGCATAATAGGAATTGCTGATTCTTCAGCACTGAACTGTGAACAAGCACTCACAAAGCAAACTTCTTTTAAGCCTTGTAAAGGGTATCACTGTGTTTACTTTACACATGAACCAACTGAGGTACTGAAATATCAGTGGAAGAGAAACAATTATTTATACCCAAATGTATTTTATCCATACCATTATCCTAGGAATTCTGTACATTATCCTAGGAATTCTCTAAGTCCTCCTCCTCTCAAGAGTAAACTTCACTATTCCTTCCTGAATAACTATAACTTTTAATGTTGCTTTAAGCAATTTAGAATACTTTTCTAATATTATAACTCAAGAGTATCTCCATGAAGCAAAAAAATCAAGGAAACAATTAGTAACAAGAATATATTAGGAATTTTTATGAAATGGCCACCATTTTCAGTATATCCCAGTTGAAATGAAGGTTATGGAACTTGTTTGGACAACAATGTATTAAAATTAGAGGTTTAATATATGATTAGAAAACAAAAGAAGTGGCCAATGTTTTCTTTGGGTTAAAACTTTATGACTTTCTGGTGATATAATTTAAAAACTATTTGATTTGCCCACTGAATCTGGAACACTGCCAGAGATATATCTCACAGCACAAGCACCAGCCTGGCAAGCACAAGGTCCTAAGTTTGATTCCCAGTACAAAAAAATAAATAAATAAATAAACATGAATCTGGAACACCTAGAGGTTACACAAATTTCATAATCAATACTTATGACTTCTATAATAATACCACAAAATAAGGTATAATATATAATATATATACTACGTATGTTATATATGTAATATTTTTCTGCCTTTTGTTTTTCCTTTCACTCTTTTATAATCACTTTAATAATCATTTTATATTGCTGTAAGTAGCTAGACATTGTTCTAAGTTGTTGGGATTTCTCCCTTTTCAGTTTTCTGCTATGTGTTGCTTCATTCATAGCCATAGAACTTAGCAACACCATCCTGGAATATGATGCCGTTAACTGTTCTGGAAAGATGCCAAGGAGGGGAATAGTGGATTGGATGCAAGGAGCAATTGTGTGTCTCGCTGAAACCAGACAGTAGAGCAAACTCCGCGGAAGCTCTAGGCTAACACTACAGGTATGCAAATGTTTTTATTCTTATCATATTGTTCTGTTCGTAACTGCAGTTATTGAAAACATATTGCTTTTTTGGGGGGGGTACTGGGGATCGAACTCAGGACCCTGCGCCACTTATTCTACTGAGCTATATCCCCAGCCCAGAAAACATATTGCTTTGTTGGAGTTGGACAATCCTGGTTTGACTAACTGATCAATTGATTGTTTTCTTTCAATTATCCACTTTCAAATTTTTTATTACTCTTCTTTGTTTTGGTTTTCCTTTATGGTATTGGTTAAATTTCAAGGGTTTTCCTGTCCATAGGCTCATACGTTTCGTGTGTATTCCCACCTAACTTCCCATTCTGTCCATGCCTTACTATTCATCTTCTGTACTCATTACTGTCTCACCTCTTTCCCTCCCCCTCCTTCTGGCCATATATCTAATGGTGTAAATGTAACAGGACATGTATAAGTTTACTGGAGAACAAGAATTAATCAGAGCTATAAATAAAACAGTACCATTTTAAGGTAGGTCAGGGTAATCATTAACGGAGTTTAGAGAAACCACACAAAATTATCCACAAACATATTAATAGTCACTGACAACCTCACAGTCTCCCTCAAACTCTAAATTCATTTCCACCCATTGTCATACTTGTTCTTGTCTCCACTCTCTCAAAAATCCTTAACACTAGCCTTTCCCCCAACTATAAAATAATGCCAGCAGAGCCTGCATTTGTATTTTTGACATGTCTCTTACCTTCCTCTTTTCCCACTGACATACCTCCGTCCCCCTTTACTATTCTTCTCCACTTCCTGCACCCCTCATATCTCAGTACCATGAGTGCAGGGCACACAGGAACTATGAGGGAACTTAGAGTGAAGAAGATAGTACGATTCATTGCTACAGAAGAAGCAGCTCACTATCGCAGACCCAAGACAGAGCAGTGTGATGAGAGCCGCTGTGTAGCACAACTTTGCTCCTCACTAGAAACAGACCTGACCTGGAAAAGGAGAGTCTTGTACAGTCAGAGGCAGTGGTGAGAACAAGAGGCACTGTCTCCTGAGCAGCAACCCCCCCATCAGCTGTTGGTGAGTGAGCTGAAGTGTCATGCAACGCACAGGAACAGCTCTGACAGGGCATGACCACCATTTTATTTTAAAAGGTGTTAGGCTTGAACTCCAGTGGTAGAACAGCTCCAGAGTAGCCTCACTGACAGTGTCCCTGAGTGGAAAGAGGGAAACATCATCCAGTCACAGTAGACTGCCAGTAGTTGGCCAGCCGGCTGGGGGGAATTCTGCCAGGAAGTAGATGGGACCACTTGGACTGCATTCTGCTAGAGGCCAAAACCCAATCTTAGCCCTAGCTACAATGGACTGGAAGCAGCCCCTGATCTGTGACCAGTAGTGCAAGCAGCCTTGGCTAGTGGTGGGACAAAGGGACTACCCCCATCCTATGACTAACACATGAGAGGAGTCAGTGGTGTGGCCAAGATCAGCCTCATGTGCAGAGTTGGTAGAGTTACTCAGTACAGATTCTGGCTCTGACTAGAAAACTAATACAGAACTGAGGGCACCAGAGGAATTTTTTAGGAGGTGTGTTACTTAGGTTTTGACTTTTATTGCATGGCATTTTTCTCTGTCCTGTCTCTCTCTTGCCTCAAAATTCTTTTTTGATTTTTGATATTTACATGTGAATGAAAAATGTCTTTAGTCTTTCCTGTCTGCCTCACTATTTGTTTGTTTTTGCCTTTTTTTTCTCTCCTATCCTCTTCTCCAGCTTCCCAAAGATTGGGTGATCATCCTTTGATCTTCAGCCTTGCTTATATTATATTTCTCTTCATTTATTGCTCTGTCTTGTTCTCCAACCCCCCTACATTGCCCTTCCCCAAAGGATAAGACTACTCTACCAAGGGCAACCTCACTGCATGCAAATTTGTGGTTTATGTTGGATGTCAGTATGTTACTATAGATCTTGCTTCTAGGGATAGCAAATTAGCAGTTACCACATATTGTCAGTTTCTAGGCTGTGCTTGATGATAGTGTTGTTGCTAAATATACTACTTTAGCCAGGATGCCACATTTACAATCAGTTGTTCATCCTTGTATGATAACACTGATAATATGTGGTTATAACAATCTCCATAGTATAGTATCAAAGGACTGGGTGCTCAGTCAAATAGATAGGAACTACTCATCCTTAATAAAGTGATAAGATCAAATCTTGGGACAGACACAAAACCGACACCATCTATACCTAGAAAACATCTTGGAGAGATAGTTATTTCTTAGAAAATCCTTTATCCCAGTGACAAAGCTTCCTAACATAAGAAAAATGCAAAAAGCAACACAGAAAAAATTAAAATTAAAAAACAGAAAATGACAAGATGCTAAAGCAAAATGCAATCCCAGGCTTCCAGATCACCCAGGACAAATCCAAGGAACAATGAAATAGTCAAAAATCATCAACCTGAATCTTGTGGAATGACAGCAGCAAATATATATGGCTCCAGTGGAAAGCAGAACAGAAATAATTTCACAGATTAATAAAGGGATGACAGCAATAATGAAGGACTTGCTCAGCAAAGCTAGACATAGGTTAAAAAATAGAAGAGCATATAAAAATCATGGAAAACATGAATACCCAACGTAGGACAGAAATGGAATCAATGAAACAGATTTAAACAAATATCCAGAAAATTTAAAATTCCATTGAAAGTTTGAAAATCTATATGAAAGAAAGTTCAGATAGAATATTAGACCTAGAAGAGAGAATTGCATTTAGCAATCATGAAAAGAAAGACCTATTAAGAATAGCAAGGTACCATGAAAAAACAATCCAACAACTGTAAAATGATGCAAAAAAGAACAACATAAGATGGATTGGAGTAATGAAAAAAGCAAGACTCAGTAAAAATGACATAGAAAGCCTGTTCACAGAAGTAAGATCAGAAAAATTCCCAAGTATGAAAAAAGAATCTGACATACAGAAAAGTTAGGAATACAGAACTCCAATTATTCATGACCAAAATAAATGCACACAAAAGCATAAAATAATCAAGATTCTAGAAACTCAGCACAAGAATAGCATATTAAAAGCTGTTGAAAAGAAGACTGATTCTTTTTATGTTGTTGTTCCTGAAATTGAATTGAAGACTTCACATTTTCCAGGCAGGTGCTGTGCCAATGAGCTATGTCCCTGGCCCATCAGAAGCACAGCAGAGTTCTCAACACAAGCACTTAAATCAAAGAGAGCTTAGAGTGAATTATTTCAATCCCTGACAAAAACAACTTCCAACCCAGATTGATGTAACCTGCAAAATCATCTTTCATAATTAATGGAGAAATAAAATACTTCTATGACAAAGAACAACTGAAGAAATAGTTCCAAAAGAGTTTTGAAAGATATTCTAGAAAGAGATAACAAAGACCACAATTCCAAGAGTACCAGTAGAAAGAAGTCACCAGGAAGGGAAAGGAATTACACAGAAAGGAAAGACAAGGAACCATCAGCAGGAAAATAATATGACAAGGACAAGACAATTCATATCAGTTATAACCATCTATATAAATGGTCTCAATTCACTAATCAAGAGAAATAGACTTACACAATAACCAAGAGACAAGATTCAACAATACACTGCATTCAAGAAACACATTTAACTCAAAAAGAAATTCACAGACCATAATTTGCCTTAGTACTTTTTCTCTTTCCCTCATCCCAGTTGTTCCTTCCTTTAAGTACTTTCTTTCCCTTTCTTATCATCTATTGTACATTTTGGGTTTTATTTACTCTTTCATGTTCTTACACCAGGGAGACAATTGATGTTTACACATGTGGGTCCGATTTATTTCACTTATGAGTGTGATCTCTAGTTGCACCCATTTACCTACAAAAGCTTTGAGTTTGTCTTTTTTATAGCTGAGTAATACTCCATTGTATAGAAATACCACATCTTTTCATATTATATATATATATATATATATATATATATATGGATTGGTGGCATAACTGTACTGTTGGTGTCTGATGGTTTGTTGAGGGGAGCAGTTAAGGATTAAAAGGGATTTTTTGTTTTTGTTTTTTTGGGTTTTTTTTTTTACTATTTTGACCAATATTCCATGCTTGTATCTGGTAATCTGAGCAATTTATGTGATGACAACAATTTGCAGTATAACAATCCATGCTGAATTCTTAACAATCCTGCCTAGTGCCACTACGTATTATCTCTAATGTTCTTTTAAATTATTATTTTCTTATTCTCTTCAATGATTTGATCAATTTTCTATTCTTACATCTGGCAATCTGAGCAACTTCATTGAAGACAACAATATGTAATATAACAAATACTATTAATCCCTATCATTTGGTTTGAAACCCTGTATCATTTTTAATGTCCTTTCTTTGTGTTTGTACTTTATTATTGTTCTTTTATTTTACTATTTTCTTTAAAATAAAAAAAGGAAATTCATAGACCAAAAGTCAAAGGATAGAAAATAATACTCCATGTGACAGAAACCCAGAAAAAAGAAGAGATAGCTATGCTATTCATAGACAATATGAAATTCAGACCAAGACTGATCAAAAGGGACAAAAAGATCATCACATTCTTGTTAAGGAAAAATTCTAAAAAGAAGAGATAATAATCATAAATATATATGCACCAAATACAGGTACATAAAACTATATAAAACAAATATTAGTAGATATAAAAAATCAAATAACCACTAACACAATTGTAAAGTGGGATATTTATACCCCACTGTCACAAATAGACATATCCACTAGACAAAAAAATCAACAAAAAACTGCCCAAGCTGAATCAAACCTGTGAACAAATGGACTGAAGCAATGTGTACAGAATTTTCCACTACACAGCATCAAAATACATATTATTCTCAGCAGTTCATGGGACATTCTCCAAAATAGACCACATAATAGCCAATAGAACATGCTTAAATAAATCTAAAGAACTGAAATTATGCTATGCATATTTTCTGACCACAGTGCAAGGAAATTGGAAATCAGTGGTAAAAGATCACAAAAACTGCACAAACGGGTGAAACTTCAATAACACCTTCCTCAACAACTAATGGGTCATAGGTAAAATTAAAGAAGAAATTGAGCAGTACCTATAATTAAATGATAATGCTATTATAACATACCAGAACTTATGAGATGCAATGAAAGAAGTTCTAAGAGGGAAATTAATTGTGGTGAACTCTCACATCAATAAAACAGAATAATCTCAAATAAACAACCTAATGTTGAACTTCAAACATCTGGAAAAAGATGAACAAATCAAGATCTAAGCTAGGACAATGGAGGAAAGTAGAAAGATTAGAGCAGAAACTAATGCAATGGAGACTAAGAAAACAATACAAAGGTAAATGACTCAAAGAGCCGGTTCTTTGAAAGAGCAAGTAAAGTTGACACGCCCCTAGCAACCTTTTCAAAAAGAAGAGACTCAGATTCATGCAGTTAGAATGAAAGGGATGAAGTTACAATGGAAATCCAGAGTATTAGCAGTAGCTAATTTTACCCTAATAAGATGGAAAACACAGAATAAATGGACAGATTTCTAGATAAATATGAATTACCAAAACTGAATGAATAGCATATAAAAATTCTAAATAACCCAATATCAGTCAATAGAATTGAAAATGTAATTAAAAACTTACCAACAAAAAAAGATCAGGTCTGGATTCACCACTAAATTCTACAAGAAATTTAGAGAAGATCTAATACCATTACTTGTCAAACTCTTCAATGAAATTGAAAGAGAAGCAACGCTCCTAAAATCATTCCTGGAAACAAATATTTTCCGATGCCAAAGCCAGAGAAGGACTCAACCAAAAGGGAGAACTACAGGCAATCTTCCTAATAAACATCAGTGTAAAACCCTCAATAAAATAGTGGCAAACAAAATGCAGCAAATCCTCAAGAAGATTATACACCAGGACCAAGTAGGGCTCATCTCAGGGATGCAGGGATGGTTCAACATGTGTAAATCAATAAATGTAATACTTCATATAAACAGAGCCAAGGTCAAAAACCGTACAACCATCTCAATAGATGCAGAAAAACCTTTTCACAAATTCCAACACTTTTTTTCATGATAAAACATCACAGAAAAATTGAGACAGAGGGTCTTTATATCAATCTGATAAAAGCCATCTATGACAAAACAACAGCTAACATAATATTGAATGGTGAAAACATGACACCTTTCACTCTAAAATCAGGTAATAAGACAAGGATGTCCACTATCACCACTCCTATTCAATATAGTTCTGGAAATATTAGCCACATCAATTAAATATGAGAAAGAAATAAAAGTAATAAAGATAGGAAAGTTAATTATCATTATTTGCAGATGACATGATATTCTAAAGAGAAGTCCCCCAAAACTCCACCATACCACTTTTAGACTTAACAACTATATTCAGTTGTATAGCTGGATACAAATTCAACATGCAAAAAATCCATAGCATTCCTGTACACAAATAAGAAACTCACTGAGAAAGAAATTAGAGAAATTGCACTTTTCATAATTGCACCACAAAATAAAAAAGCAATACTTAGGAATCAATCTAATAGAGTATACATTGAAAATTACAGTACTCTGAAAAAGGAGATTGAAGAGGACATCAGAAAATGGAAAGATATCCTTTGCTTTTGTGTATGAAGAACCAACATAGTCAAAATACATGGCCATAATTCCAAAATTTTTACAGATATTTAATCAAATACCAATCAAAATACCATTAGCATACCTCCCAGAACTATAGAAAACACTTCTAAATTTCATTTGGAACCAAAAGAGACTTGTAATAGCAGAAACACTTTTAGACAACAAAGACAAGGCAGGAAGAATCAAAATCCCTAACTTGAAACTATATTACAAAGATACTGTGCCAAAAACAGCACAGTACTGGCAAAATAAAAAACAGACCTGAGGATGAGTGGAACAGATAAAAAGATGCAGAAACAACTTCAAACACACTCAGTCATCTTATCTTGACAAAGGGTCCAAACACATTCACTGGAAGAAAGAGCCTCTTTAATAAATGGTGCTGGAAAAACTAGCTTTCCATAAGCCCAAGACTAAAACTACACACTTGTCTATTACCATTCACTAAATTAAAACCAAAATGGATCAAAGAGCTAAATATTAAAACAAAACCACTTAATCTTCTCAAAGAGAGAATAGGTAGAACCCTTGAAGACATAGGTGTAGGCAAAGACTTCATGAGCAAAAGCCCAATGGCACAGGAAATACTACAAAGAATCAACATCTAGGATCTCTTATTTAAAAGCTTTGGTCTAACAAAATAAATCACCAACAGTGAAAAGACAACTCATAAAGTGGTAAAAAGTCTTAGACAGCTGTTCTTCAGACAAAGGAGTAATATCTAGAACATACACAGAATTGAAAAAACAAAGACCCCTCAAATTTAAAGACCCAATGAATAAATTGCCATCAGAAGTGAACAGACATTTCCCAAAAGAAGTAGAAAAAGCAAAGAAATACATGAAAAAATGCTTCACATCACTGATCACTGAAGAGATGCAAATTAAAACAATGCTGAAATTCCATCTCACTCCAGAAAGAATGGCTATTAATAAGAAATCAACCAATAAAAATTGCTGGCAAGGCTGTGACAAAAGAGGAACCCCTTTTCACCGCTGGTGAGGTAGACTGATGCAACCACTGTGGAAATCAGTGTGTATAATCCTTAAAAATCTAGGACTAGAGATCTCATTTGACCTGGCTATTCACCTTCTGAGTATCTTTCTGAAAGAATTAAAAGCATCATACCACAATATATGTGGACCCATGTTTATAACAGCACAGTTTGCTTTTGTTTTGTTTTGTTTCATTTTTATTTTAAAAGTAAAAGAACAAAAACATTAGCAAACAGACACAAAGTAGCACAAGAACAGTACAAAAACTGAATTATAGATAAGGTGATGGGGATTAACAATGGTTGTTGTATTATACACTGATAACTTCAAAGTGTATGTTCAGCTGGGGATATAGCTCAGTGGAATAAGCGCTTGCCTAGCAAGTGCAGGGTCCTGAGTTCGATCCCCAGTACCGCCAAAGAAAACAAAAAACAAAAAACAAAGTGTATGTTCAGGATAATGCAAATAGACATACAAGACTGATTAAATAACTAATCACTGATTGCTCCTTACAATAAAGTAATGAGACCATAGTGCAATGATGTTAGCCATCACGCATATATATGCATACTTACGTAGCTATCCCCTTCTTCCTTTTCTCCTTCCCTTCATCCTGATTGCTCTTTACTTATAAGCAGTTTCCTTTCATGCCTTCTAATTTATATTCCCACCTTCAGGTTCTTACACTAATGATACAATATGCTGTTTGCACATGCACATCTGATTTATTTCACTTATGAGTATTGTATCTAATTGTGACCATTTGCCTATAAAAGCCTCAAGTTTGTCTTTCTTTATAGCTAACTGCACAGTTTATAATAGCTAAAACTTGGGGAAAACCCAAATACCAATCAGCTGATGAATAGATAAAAAAAGATGTGGTTTTCTTTATACAATGAAGTATTACTAAACCATAAAGAAGGATAAATTTGAGACATTTACAGCTAAATGTATGCACACGGAGAACATATTAAGTGAAAATATTAGACACACATGTGTAAGTATCACATTATGTCTCTGGTATGAGAGACTGAAAGTGTAAATAAAAACCAAAACATAATAGATATTGTTAAATAGGAAGACACTGACAGACTGGATTAAAAGACAAACCCAACAATCTATTGCATTTAAGAAACTCACTTAATAAAAAAAAAATAGGCTAAAAATTAAAGAATAGAAAATAATATTCCATGCACCGGGACCCTGAAAGTAAGCAGAAGTGGAAGTTTTATTTCCAGAAAAAGTAAACTTCAAATCAAAACTGCTCTAAAAATGACAAAGAAGATCACTACTTATTCATTAAGGAAACAATTCAACAGGAAGAGATAACAACTGCAAATATATATGCACTGATACAGGAAAATTTAATCTCATAAAACAAATATTGTTAAACATAAAAAGATCAAATAAACACCAACAACAGATGCAGAAAAAGCCTTTGACAAAATCCAACATCCACTTGTGATAAAATCAATGAAAAAATAGGTATAAAAAGAATCTATCTCAATTAAATAAAAGCCATTTACAACAAATCTTCAATATCATATTAAATGAGGAAATCCCCGTGGGAGCTGGGCTGAACCCCAGACACCCTCAGGAAGCCTGGTGAACTGCCCTCAGGCCTCCCCATCAGCGTGGGAGGGAGGCAGAACACCCGACACCTTTTAGGGCCTTGCTGGTCACTCTCTGCACCTCCTCATACCTGCAGGAGCTGGGCCACACCCTGGATATCTTCAGGAACACCGTGAGCTGACCATGCACCTCCCCCACCAGTGTGCGAGGCAGGGGGAGCCCCAGACAACTTCTGGGGCTTCAGTGGCCCTCTCTGCATGCTCACATCCCTGCAGGAGATGGGTAAAACCCCAGATACCTTCAGTAATCCCAGTGAGCCATCCCCATGCCCTCCCCACCAGTGTGCAAGGCAGGGGGAGCCTTCCACACATTCTGGGGCTTCTGTAGCCACTCCCTTCACCTCCTGCACCCCCGTGGGAGCTGAGCTGAAACCCGGAAGAGTAAGCAACCTTAGATACTCTGCCATCACCCCTCCCCTACCAGTGTGGGAACAGGACTGGGTCCAGGGCCACTTCTGAAGCCTCCCCGACACTTGTGGAAGCCAGGCTGAATCCCGGATAGCTTCAGGAACTCCAGTAAGCCACCCCTCCCCCTCCCCCACTGTCCTGGGAGCCAACTGAACAGAAGAAAGTTTTGGGAGCATTTGTGCTCAGCACATCTAAAGAAGACATATATAAAAAAATAGATGAACATAGGCAACTCATGGAATTGTTAAATGAAGAATATAGGAATGAATTAGAATACATGAAACAGATTCAAACAGATATCTAGGAAATTAAAAATTCCACTGAAAGCTGGCAAAACCACTTGAACAAAGCTGAAGAGAGATTTTCAGACCTTGAGGACAGCATTGCCAGTAATGAAAGTAAAAGGAAGGATCTCTTAAAAAGAACAAGGAACCAGGAAAGAAAAAGTCAACAACTGCAAGACAAAGCAAAGAGAAACAATGTGAGATTCTTGGTGTCAATGAAACAGCAGTTGTTAACACAAATGACATAAAAAGATTCTTTGCAGAAATTATAGCAGAAAATTTCCCAAGCATGGAAAAATAATGGGACATACAGATAAGTAAAGCATTTATAACTCCAATTAGTCAAAACCAAAATAAATCTATACCCAGACACATAGTGATCAAGATCCCAGATATTCAACAAAAGACCAGAATACTAAAAGCTGTTAGAGAAAAGAAATAGATCACTTATAAAGGAAAGTCCATCAGAATCATGGCAGATTTCTCAACACAAACCATCAAGTCAAGAATAGCTTGGAGTGAAGTATTTCAGGTACTGAAAGAAAACAACTTCCAACCCAGATTGATGTACCCTGAAAAACTCTCCTTCAAAATTAATGGAGAAACAAAATATTTCCACAATAAAGAATAACTGAAGAAATTCATGAATGTAAAACCAATCCTACGAAGAGAACTAAAACATATTTTAGAAGGAGATACAGCAGACCACAACTTCAAGAACAACAAGAGAAAGGAACCACCGAACAGAGTAAGCAGTTAAACAGAGGGAAAAAGCAGAAAACAACAGAAAAATAACATGACAAAGATAAGCCAATACATATCAGTTATTACCATCAGTGTAAATGGTCCTAATTCACCAATTAAAAGAAGCAGATGGGCAGAGTGGATCAAGAAACAAAATCCAACTATATTCTGTATACAAGAAACATATTTAACTCAAAAGTAAATACATAGACTGAAAATTAAAGGATGGAAAATAATACTCCACACAACAGGAACCCAGAAAAAAGTGCGTGTAGCTATTCTGTTTGCATACAATATGAACTTCAAACCAAGAACAATCAAAAGAGATAAAAAAGGTCACTATATACTTGTGAGGGGAAAACGTCAAGAGGCAGAGATAACAATCATAAACATCTATGCACCAAATACAAGACCACTCAACAATATAAGACAAATTTTAACAGACATGAAAAATGAAATAAGCAGCAAACAACCCTAACGGGGAATTTAACACCCAATTGTCACAAAGAAATAGATCAACCAGACCAAAAAATCAGCATAGAACTAATGGAATTAAGCCAAACTTGTGAACAAATGGACTTAGCAGACCTTCACAGAGTATTCTACCCAACAGCATCAGAGTACACATTCTCAGCTGCATAGGGGATGTTCTCTAAAACAGACCATATGCTAGCAGATAGAACATGCTTAAGTAATTGCAAAGGAATTGAAATTATCCCATGGATACTATTAAACCATAGTGCAATGAGAGTGATAATTAATGACAAAAGAAATCACAAAAACTCCATAAATACATGGAAATTAAATAACTCCCTCCTGAACAACTAATGGGCAACAGATGAAATCAAACAGGAAATTAAACACTATTTTGATACAACTTACAGAAACCTCTGGGATGCACTGAAAGCACTCAGAGGGAAATTTATAGCGGTGAATTCCCACCTCAGGAAAACAGAATGAACGCGAACAATCTTATATTGCACCTCAAGCTGCTAGGAAAAGAAGAGCGAGGGAAACCCAAAGCCCAAAGAAGACAGGAAATTATAAAGCTTAAGGCAGAAATTAATGCAATGGGGACCAAGAAAATGATACAAAGAATTAATGAATCAAAGAGATGGTTGTTTGAAAGAATAAATAAAATAGATAAACCCCTAGACAACCTTATCAATAAAAGGAAAGAAAAAACTGAAATACATGCAATAAGGAATGAAAGGGGTGAAATCACTACAGATCCTACAGAAATTCAGAAGATCATCAATACCTACTTTGACAATTTTTATTCTCATAGTATAGAAAACACAGAGGAAATGGACAGATTTCTAGATACATACAAATTACCAAAGCTTAATGAAAAAGATATAAAACTCCTGAATAACTCAATATCAGCCCACAAAATCAAAAGTGTAGTAAAAAACTTGCCAATGAAGAAAAGTCCAGGACTTGATGGATTCACAGCTGAATTCTATAAGAAATTTAAAGATGAGTTAACATCATCTTTTTCTCAAATTCTTTAATAAAATTGAAAGGGAAGGAATTCTCCCCAGCTCATTCCTGGAGGCAAGTATTATCCCAATACCAAAAACAGACAAAGATACAACCAAAAAGGAGAACTGCAAGTCAATCTCTTTTGCATGAATATGGATGCAAAAATTCTCAATAAAATACTAGCAAACAGAATACAACAAATCATCGAGAAGATTATACACCATCCCAGGAGAGCAGGGATGGTTCAATATATGCACATCAATTAATGTAATACACTATATCAATAGAGACAAAGACAAAAATCACATGATCATCTCCATTGATGGAGAAAAATCCTTTCATAAAGTCCAACACTCATTCATGATAAAAACCCTACAGAAAATAGGAATCAATGGTGTTTATCACAATCTGATCAAAACTATCTGTGACAAATCAATGGCTAACATCATACTGAATGGTCAAAAATCGAAAGCTTTCACATTAAAGTCAGGAACAAGACAAGGATATCCACTGTCACCACTCATATTCAATATAGTTCTGGAAATATTAGCTAGACCAATTAGACAAGAGAGAGAAATAAAAGGAATAAGCATAGGAAAGGAAGAAGTGAAATTATCATTATTTGTAGATAACTTGATA
Organism: Dinomys branickii; assembly: GCA_004027595.1. Classification (NCBI taxonomy): domain Eukaryota; kingdom Metazoa; phylum Chordata; class Mammalia; order Rodentia; family Dinomyidae; genus Dinomys; species Dinomys branickii. Next base: position 93,404 of record PVLD010004857.1, on the reverse strand, counting down.
CTCTACATAGAAGACCCTAAATTCCATCAAAAGGATTATAAATTTAATAACCAAATTCAGTAGCATAGCTGGATACGAAGTCAACATGCAAAAATAAACAGCATTCCTGTACACAAACAACAAACAGACTGAGAGAGAAATTAGGGAAACCACACCTTTCACAATAGCATCTACAAAAATGAAATACTTAGGAATCAATCTAATAAAAGAAGTAAGAGATCTATACAGTGAAAATAATAGTACTCAAAAAATAAATCGAAGAGGACTTCAGAAAATTGAAAGATATTCGTTGCTCATGGATAGGAAGAATTAACATTGTGAAAATGGTCATAATCCCAAAATTGTTCTAAAGATTCAATGCAATCCCAATTAAAATACCATTAGTATACCTCACAGGTCTAGAGCAAACATTTCTAAAATTCATCTGGAAACAGAAGAGACCTAGAACAGCAAAAGCAATCCTGGGAAAAAAGGAAAAGTAGGAGGCATCACAGTCCATGATAAAATCAGCATAGTACTGGCAAAAAACAGACCTGGAGATCAATGGAACAGATTAGAAGATGCAGACACAGCTACAAACACACTCAGACAACTTATCTTTGGCAAGGGGGACAAACATGTTCACTGGAAGAAAGATAGCCTCTTTAATAAATGGTGCTGGAAAAACTGGCTTTACACATGCCAAAGACTAAAACTAGACCCAGGTCTATCACCATGCACTAAACTAAAGTCAAAATGGATCAGAGATCTCAATATCAAACCAGAAACACTAAATCTACTGGAAGAGAAGGTCAGTAAAAATCTTGAAGACGTAGGGGTAAGCAGAGATTTCATGAACAAAAACCAAACTGCGTGAGAAATACTTCAAACAGTCAACAAATGAGATCTCATTTTGTTGAAAAGTTTTTGCACATCAAAAGAAATCACCAGTAGAGTAAAAAGAAAACCAACAAATTGGGAAAAAATTTTAGCCAGTTGTCCCTCAGACAAAGGACTTTTATCTAGAACATATAAAGAATTTTAAAAAATCAGACCCCCAAAACTGAAGGACCCAATCCAAAAATGGGCATTTGAGATGATTACACACTTCTCACATGAAGAAATACTGAGGGTGAATAAATACATGAAAAAATCATCAACATCATTAGTTATTCAAGAAATGCAAATTAAAACAAAACTGAGATTCTATCTCACCCCAAAAAGCATGACTATCATCAAGAAATCAACCAATAACAAATGCTGGAGAAGCTGTGGGGAAAAAGGAACGCTTCTCCACTACTGGTGGAAATGTAGATTCGTGAAACCACTGTGGAAATCAGTTTGGAAATTCCTCACAAAACTAAGATTACAAACACCACTTAACCCAGCTATTCCCCTTCTGGGTATTTTCCCAGAAGAATTAAAAACATCGTACCACAGCAACATATGTGCACCCATGTTTATAGCAGCACAATTTGTCATAGCTAGATCTTGGAAACAACCCAAATGCCCATCAGCTGAGGAATGGATAAGAAAGATGTAGTATTTTTATACAATGGAGTGTTAGTCAGCTATGAAAAAGATAGACTCGAGGCTTTTGTAGGTAAATGGATGTAACTAGAGACCATACTCATAAGTGAAATAAATTGGACCCACATGTGTAAACATCATATTGTCTCCCTGTTGCAGGAACCTGAAATAGTAAATAAAACCCAAACCTTACGGTACATGGTATGAACGGGAAAGAAATTGCACATAAGAAGGAACAACTGGGACAAGGGAAAGAAGAAAAAAAAGAAGGAAGGAAGGCAAAAAGAATATATATATGTACACGTGTGTGTGTGTGCGTGCGTGTGTGTGTGTGTGTGTGTGTGTGTGTGTGTAGGATAGCCAGGATAACTATACTATGATATCTGGTGGTTTATTGAAAGGAATAGTTATTGCTTAAAATTTTTTATATTTTGACTAATTTTGCAGGCTTATATCTGATCATCTGAGCAACTGATTTGAAGGCAACAATACGCAATATAACAACCATTGGTGAATTCCTACCATCTTGTCTAGTGAAACTCTGTATTTTCTCTAATGTTTTATTTAATAATTATTTTTTATTCTTTTTCATGGTTTGAATAATCTTGCATTCTTACATCTGGTAATCTGAGCAACTTAGTTGAAAGTAACAACATATAATATAACAACCACTGTCAATTCCTATCATTTTGTTTTGAAACCTGGTATCATTTTTAATGTTCTTGCTTTTTTTATGTCTGTGATGTTGGTATTTTGCTATTTTTTATGACTTTCTTTAAAATAAAAATATTTTTTAAATGGCAAAAAACTTAAAGCTTTCCTTCTAAAATAGGCACAGGATAAGGAAGTTCATTATCACCACTCTTGTCCAATATAGTAGTCAAAACATTAGGCAGTGTAATCAGGTAAGTTAAAGATAGGAAAGGAGAAAGTCAAATGATCACTGTTCACAGATAACATGGGCCCTCTACATAGAAGACCCTAAACATTCCATCAAAAGACTGTATAACTAATAATCAAATTCAGCAATGTAGAAGAACACAAAACCAACACACAAAAATAGGTAGTGTTGCAGTGCACCATTAATGAAACCACTGAGAAAGAAATTAGGAAAAAATACCATTTATAACAACAGTAAGAAAAATTAAATACTTAGGAATTAACCTAAGGAACAAAGTGACAGACTTATACAAAACAATGGCACTATGAAAAAGGTCCAAGGTACATTAGAAAGTTGAAAGATATCCCCTGTTCCTGGGAAGGCAAAACAAATAATGTCAAAATGGTCATTCTCTCACAAGTGATATAAAATGCTTCTTAAAATATGCTCAATTCAAAACATGAAGCAGCAATACAAACAAGTGTACATGATGCAAACACAAAACAAATACCTAGTTTGGTGCCCAGTACACCATGTAATACCATGCTGCACTTTCCCCAAGACTACAGAACAGCTCACATCAGACTGCATATGTTTGAAACCAGAATATCCATTCATGACATGATGATAATCATGCACCAAAATGATCTTGCCAAAAACTGCTTTTTAGTAGATGAACAGATTGTAATGTCCTCTCTGGAGAAAACTTTCATCAATATTAGTAGCCACAGATGGATACTTCTTGCTCTGAGGCTTATCCAAGGCATCATAGAACTATTGCTCTGCCTTGTGAATTTTCATAACCTTACTGTATTATGGATACCATGAATCTTTTCAAATTAAAACTGTTTAGAAGCAAAAATATAGCCTCCATCTCAGAAAATATAGAACTACTAGTGCCACAACTACTCTAACTACTTTACCTATTGACTCATTTTATTACATTTTTCATTCTTTATTGTATTACTCCTTTCAGCACACAAATTCATCCAAAAAAGCTATTCCAAATTCTAAGTGTTGGAAACATATTAAGTACCATTAAGCAGGTAACACTATTATGCCTATTTTATGTAGGGAAGAACTGAAACAGATGAGATTTTTAAAATTGTCTCCCATTTCCTAACTAGGGTTAGAATGGATGCTTAACTAGCACATTGCCTACTAACTTTATGGCATATATTTAATGGGGTTGTAGTGAGAAAGATGGGGACAGGGGAACAGTAGTCTTTTTAATCCAGCAAATTTTACCTAATTTTACTTTTATCAGTATTTATTAATTATTATTGATGAATGTTGTCTTGAAAAAATTAAGTATACCTTTAAGATGAACTTGCCTTTATTGGTAAATAATGGTGTAGGTATCATTGATACTGTAAAAGAAAGGAGCAAGACTTTTTAAAAATGTGACAGTTGATTAGACCTCATTGACACTAGTGAGGAGATGATGAAAACATGTACTTTTTTATTGCTGGATTTTACATTTTCAAGTCACTTCTCCAACAGCCTCTCTGGTTCACTGTCACTAACATGACACCACGCACGGCACTTTGACTCTTAGCCTTATTTTACTCATGAAGAAAAAACAAAACAAAAGGGGGATATTAATTTCATGGATTAGACAAGAGATCAGAGAGTTTTTAGCATAGATAAGATAATCATCATTGCATTTTTTACAAAATCACTGTGGGCTTTATATAGAAAGTATATTGGAGGAATATAACAGGAAATTAAGAATCAAATTCAGAGATAAGTGGAAGATGTGCTGATTTGCAGTAGAGGTGATTAGAGTGGGGAAGGAAAGTGAATATATATTTATTTGGATATTTTGGTATAAAATCAATAATATTTAGTGATAAATTAATTAGTGATAAATTAATTCCTAATTAGGAAAGAAAAAGGAAAGGCTCTTCATTTCTCCCACAGAAGCATCTGAGTAGGGCTGGGGATATAGCTCAATGGAATAAGCGCCTGCCTAGCAAGCGCAGGATCCTGAGTTCGATCCCCAGTACCACCAAAAAAAAAAAAAAAAAGAAGCATCTGAGTAAAGGGAAGTACTATATTCACCCGGGAAAGACTGAAAGAAAAGTAGGTACCTGTGTGCAGAGCTGGACAGTTAGATTAAGAATTCAGGTGGAGTGTTGGGGAGGTAGCTCAGTGATAGAGTGCTTGCCTAGCATCCCAGAGGCCATGCATTTGATCTCTAGTTCTGAAAAGTAATAATAACTTTAATAATGCTTAAGAATTTTGATAGAGACAAAATGTCATTATATAGATTGCCTTGAAGCTCAAAAGAGCCATATCACACCTAGATGCATATGAAAATTACTGATTACCAATTACTGACTACTACTGACTACCAAGATAATGGTAGCATTGAAAATATGAAAATTCCTAGAACAGTCATAGATTGAAAAGAAAAAATATGGTAAAACTCTGGAAATTTCAAACTTTGTTGTTTAATAGTTGGTAATATTTATTCACAGTTTGTACAAGGCATTATGTCAAGTGTTTTGCATAGATTAATGAATGAACCATCATAATAACCAAATTTTCTGTTTTAGTGGAAGCTAAGGCTTTACACTGGTTAAGTAATCTACTAAAGGTCACATAGCTACTAACTTGGAGAGCAGGACACTGCTCCATAAATTACCTAGATTAATAGAAGAGGACCTGACAAAAGGTTAAATAAGAAGTGATTGACATTATGCTTACTTGCAAATGAAAACTATTGTTACTACTTTTTTGGAATAAGATGAGGAGCAAATATATAAAGTCAATGGACTGCCCATACTTTTGTATAAAAATCTATAATATACTGTATATTTAAATATCTTCATCAAATAGTCATTAAATAGTTTCCAGATAGACTCAAAGTCAATTTAAAATGATTTATTGACAGTATTTTAGGAAACAAACGAGGCAAATAACCAATCAAAACCCTACTGCAAATTCGTACTTTTATATCTACTCTTGATGGTGCATTTCCAGTCTGTTTTTATATAAAGAACTAATCTGTGGAATATGTGGAACCATTTCAGATATGTGGTTTTATGTTTTCTTTTAAAAATCTGATGTATGATGAGCCCTCTTGCTATTTTGTTATAGTCTTCACAGATGCTTCCTTCTATTGTCTTAAATTTCTATTAGCATAATATCCTCAGACCTATACAAACAGATTTCTTCAGTCTATATAGTTATTCCTTCTTAGCGAACATTTATATACTATCTCCAATTGTAGAGCTTACAAAATTCTGTCATGAATAACTTGGAGTTCCAAAACTGAATTACTAGGTCAAAGACCTCCCATTCAGAATCTTGAAGCATCCAATTTTATATGGAGCTCAGTTTTATTACCAGTGATACCTAACTTTACAAAGTAGATTCTCTAACAATACATATGGTTTAAGTGAGTAAAAAAATAATAGGAAACCTTAACTAAACTGTTATTGCCACAGTGGTTGAATCTATCAGTATATCAAATAAAATTCACAAGGAAGCAATTATCTTTGTATACGAACAGAAAATGAACTGTAAAATATTTAAAAGTAAAATGAAGTCTATATGTGTAAAATACTGTGATTTAAATGTATTGCTCTTTAACTTCCAGTTTGTAGACCTTAAGCATGACAAAGAATTTTATTTAATTCCTTGCCAATAACAAAAGCAAACATGAAATGATAGTTGCGCTGCTTTTAATGAAATAACTGTAAATAATGTCTTAAATCTAACTTTAGAAGTTCTGTTTGCAATAGGATGTTACATGTGAAGTACTAGTTCATGAACATGAATAGTCAATACTGTTCAATATAAGCTCCCAGTTTTTCCTCACGTCCCCTTACACATCCCTCCTCCCACTTCTCCCCGCTACCATTCTTTCTCATATTCACAAGTTAATTATACATACAGTTATACATGCACAACTGTAACAGATTCAAATGGCAGTAAGACATTTACATAGAATAATTTTAATGAACACTGTTCATAGTCTAGGCACTGAACTACAAACTACCCAAAACTTCAGGCAAGTTCCTAAATATTTCCTGTTTTCACCTCAGGATCTCTACCCATATGCAATCATCAGTCCCACTACCCTTTTCTAAGAACTTTTACTTTAATTTTAAATTTCCATTTTTTATAACTGTTGTTAAAAGCTGCATTTGGATGTGTAATATCCCAAGAATGTATAATATCACCTTCATGTGGTGTTGGTACAATCCTGTACCTATTCCTTCTCATTACGTCATAATTTCCTGATAATGTTTTGGATTCCCCTAGCAATCTATACCTACCTAGAGGGTAAATGATTTACTTTTTCTATAAATTACAAGGATTCAAATTATCCTTATAATATATTCTCTATGAGTGTGTTATACTTACAAATACAACCTGTGTTGAGATTAGGTGGTTTAATATGGCACAAATTCACAATTTTATTTGGGTCTATAGTTTCCTTTGCATTAATTCCTCAGATTAAATTGAGAGCTCCCTGGGGTCAGGGTTCTCGTATAAACATTCTTCCTTCTTCCATAACCGCCAGTGTGCTAGGACAAAGTACTTTTTGCCTTAATTACTCTTGTTGTTGCTAAGACAGAATATCTAACATCCAAAGTGAAAGGAGGAAAGGGTTATTTAGCTCAGTTTGTAGAGGTGTCAGTCTATAGTCAACTGGCTACCGGGCAAGATGAGGTGGCAGACAGGCATCGCAGAGGAGAGACAGCTCATGGGGGAAAGAAGGTAACCAAGCAAACAAGCAGGAGAGGAGCACAGTTCTATCTATCTACCCTTATATCTTACCCAGGCTACTCCGAGCGGGCGGCATCCTTAGTCCCAGCGCCCTGGAGCACAGCACTGCATTGTCCCGATTCCAGCACCACACACTCTAGACCCAGCCACCTCTGAAAAAGCCCCACCTATGACCTCATGAGGCTTTGGGGGGACGTCTAGACAGAAGCCATGACACTCATTAATTAATTGGTTTTTCTCTATTAATTTTATAAAAAAACTAAAATATTTCTTCATGACTAAATAATGAGAATAACAGTACTTAATAGTCTCCGTATTATCTTCAAAGTAGTTAGTATGAGACATAAACCAAGAAGATTCTTACCAGAAAGAAAGAAACAGATAACACAAACTTTGTTTTTGACAAACTGAAGTAAACTTTTAGTATAATGACACACAAGTTACTATATATATTCAAATATTCTGCAAACCAAGGAATATGTAATTTGGGGAAGCATTTGAACATCTCTCTACCTCCTATACAATCTCTCTTCTGTTTTGTTCTTCATTAGTTTCATATACCATTTAAAACCGATGAAGTTTCATCAAATGGGAAATAACTGTTCCCACGCAAGGTGTCCTTGGTAGTATCGAACGACAAGGCCCAGCCTCTCTCTGCTGCTTCCCTCATTCTCCCTCGGGTGGAGGTGGAGAAGTAGGATGACTTCCCTGTCAATTTGGCAAAAAAAGAAACCTTGGCATGTGTGACCCACCTGATCCTTCCTCCTGCATGGATCAAGTGAGCCATGGGGAGTAGCTGCTCCCAGTGTCTGCAAGGGTCTCTTCTCAAGTTTTGTATGTAGGCCTAGTACTTTAATGGTTGCAACTGGGGAGAAAGTCTATTTCTAAGGTTTTATCAGCAGATGCACCTGGTTTTCACAATAAGCAACATGTTTCAACCTAGAATTACTTGGTAATAAAGGTATTATTTTGGCTCCATCTGCAAAATTGTTTCATTTCTCAAATTATTCAAAGCCCAGGCAGAGAAGAAGAGCGTATTTGTTGGCTCCCCTCAGAGACCAACAGATGGGATTACACAAAAGTGAAAATAGCTTTGCTGTTATAGAAGTGAAACTATAAGAGATATTTCCTTTCTATTTTCTTAAATTGTCAATATTGCAATATAGTATCTTCATTTACAAAAATAGAGGGGTCATAGAGAGGCTAAAACAACAACAAAAAGAAAAATCCAAACAAAAATATGTCCTTAATACACCAGGCTAATCTTTTATCACCACCATCCACTTGAAAATAATTAGACTGCATTTCAGAGATGAAATCACATATTTAAAACTATCAATGTTTTTAAGACAAAATAAAACTTTCAAAATATTGCTTATGTTTAAGGTTCAAGGGTATGAGCTTAGGCTCTGTGGGTATTCTCAGTTTTTCGAAAGGGAGGAAGATGAAACTCTTTTCGACAACTCCAGAAGTTGTTTTAGAATGAAAAGGACCACTTCTCTGAAGTTGTTCATTATTCTCTAAAGGATTTTAAACACCATCATCACTAGTGAGCAGAGAAAAAACGCAATACGTCACTGAAAACTATGCCCCTAAATGAAGCAAATGATGGCAGCGAGAAGGTGGGTCTAACCCTAAACTGTGGCTTGGCTTTCCACAGGCTCAGATGTGATGGGAAGGCCTGAACATCTACCTAGTTCTCTGGCTCCTCGCAGTAGCACTGCTGTCTCCGTCTGATTTCCTACAAACGCCTTTCTGCTGCAGGGAAGGCTGATGGGTTTCAGTGCAAAGGATTCCAAAGACAGTTTGCAAAGTGCAGGCTAGGATTAAAAAACTGCAATCCATCTGAGAGCCGTGTATCTATTACAGGAGAGGGCTGTGGAAGGCGTTTCCTTCTCAGTATGCTAACAGCTATTACACAGCACTCCTTACTAGATCCCAGTAGGTCTAGTAACTTTTATGACATATTCTGATACATGAAGAAATGCAAACAGATAAATTTAAGGATATGAATGGATACATGAAGATAAGCTTGAAACCTCTCAATTAAGACCAGTGATTAAATTTTCATCACTAGTGAAGAAAAATAATTTATTAGGAAAATACATTACAACTTGTATATTGAATTGTGTTTTCACATTTCTGCTCCATTAATCTGACAGACCATACCTAATGTAATCCACAGGAAGGCCATGAGTACTAGTTTTGTCTGCTAGTATCAATTTTTTTTTTTTTTCTTTTTGAGACAGGGTTTCGCTATGCAGTTCAGGCTGGCCTTGAGCTCACTTTATACCCCAGGCTGATCTCGAACTCGCAATGATGCCCCTGCCTCAGCCTCCCAAGTGCTGGGATTGCAGGCATGCGCCACCAGGCCTGGCTAGTACCAGTTTCGTAATCCACATGATGGAGATAATATTTTAGAGTGATGTATAAATCAGGCTGTATTACTGTATTCGGAGATGTTTACCACCTCTCATGCTTACTATGTAGACATGGTGAAAAATAGACATTATTTTTACAGTTTACAGGAGTCTTGCTTTGATGATTTCCCTAAACTTCATGCAGGCAAACTACTGTTAACTTGCATTTCAAAGCTCTGTTTATCCTTAACTCTTCTGCTTCACCCTGTATGTATGGTAGTCATGCCTGCGCATTAGCTCCTGTTTTTGGAGGCTCACAGTGCATCTTGACATGACAAGTACTCCAAGATGCTCCACAAAGAAGAAATACACTCCCTTTATTTGCATTTTTTTTTATATTTTCTAAGTGTCTCTATTTTTAATATCCTCTTGGGTGCTTTTCCATAGAACACAGTAAGAAATAAGATACTAGAATATAGTGATACTATAGAATTGTAGATGATTTTTATTTTCTTCTTTATTTTTGTATATAGTTCTTCTCCAAATCTAAAGTTGCTGTATCTTTAAAGTCAGAAAATAATTATTCTTTTAAAAAGGAGCCTAGAGATACTATGGCTGTCTCTGTATCCTTATTTCCAGATCATTCTAGGTATCTTCATTTCCTCACCAAGTACCTTCAGCAGTTCATCAGAAGAATGACTGTATCATTTCCATAATACTGCTTATGGTAAACACTCTGAAATCTTACTATAGTAAAATGCTAACAAACAAGCACAGGCCAGGAGAAAAGGTATAGTTCAATGGTATTTTCAGACTTTTTGAAAATTCAAATATAAGGGCTAATAATTATATTTACTAGGTTCAGGCATTCTGATTCAGACTTCATAGCTTGAAGAGTCAAAACATTTAGCTTCAGTGACAACATGGGCAATTTCTCAGCTGTGTGATCTAGAATATAATGTATTGTACAATCTCCTAGAGTACTGAGTTCTTACCTGCAAAATGCATATAAGTTCGCTTAGGATTCAGAGTTATGAAAGAACTAAATAGAACAAATCTCTGGGGAAGTACTTTGGACATAAAAAAATTGCACAGAAATAATTTTATTATTTTTTGTCTTTTTGAGACAGGGTCTTGCTCTGCAGTTCAGGGTGGTCTTGAGCTCACTTTGTATTCCAGACTGCTCTTGAACTCACAATGATCCTCCTGCCTCAGCCTCCCAAGTACAGGGATTACAGGCATGTGCCACCACACTCAGCAGAAATGCTTTTAAGTGAAATTGACAAAATGCTATTTCTTTTAATTCAGGCAGAGAAAACTATACAAAAAATTACGAATGTCTTATGGCAATATTCACATGTCTTAAGCACATGTTCTAAATACTGATTCTCAAAAAAATTACCAGTAAATGTCAGGAAGACATTTCTCCTTAAATAAAGGATATTCTGATTCTTAGTATATGGAAATGCAGTTTGTGCTAAGTGAGATAATTTGCTTTGTTTTGTTTTTTGAGACAGGGTCTCACTATACAGTTCAGCTACCCCTGAACTCACTATATAGCCCAGGCTGGCCTTAAACTTGTAGCAATCCTCCCGCCTCAACCTCCCCGGTGCTGGGATTTACAGGGGTGTGCCACCACACCAAGTTAGGTGAGATATTTACCTAATATCTCCATGAGTATTCTCTCAGCGTTATAGAGATCCCTTTTCTAGCTTTCATTTATAGTAAGTGTGCTTTGTTAGTAGCATATTAATTTATTTTTTTAGGAATTGAGAATAGTTTTCTGTACACTGATAGGATCTTCTTTCTTTATAAAGCAATATCATTTTTAACCTGCAATGCATGACACAAAGTTATTTTATTTTTGTTTTCTGCATTGGCAACAGAAAGACCATTTTACCAACATGTACAACTAACAATTATGAGATTTTAGGATTAGTAAGTGTTAAAGCAAAAAACTAAGTCCTCACCTTCTAATAGTCCTTCTCTGTAATACATATTAATCTTTCTTAGAATGTCAGCCGTGGGCTAAAATATCTAGAATTGGGTATAATTTATGTGTAAAATGAGGGGCAAAATGAAAGTAGATAAAATTTTTAAAGGATGGGAAAGAAATGATCACTAAGTGTCATGGCATTCTACTATCATTGGTATGAGGTTGACCAAAAGACATGTTAACGAGATCTTTTGGTATTACAGAATCACACATTACTGTTTCTGTTCTGCATTAAAGCAATGTGACAAATGACTTTTATATTTGTCTGTATTGATTATATATCAATTTTTAGACCAATGAACACTATCTGTCATCCTATTATTTAGGTAAGTTCTTTAATTTCTCTAGCAACAAATGTCTCTTGAAAAGGACAGCATAGAGTTCACCATTACAAGGAAATTTTATGGAAGCATTAAAAGTGATAAATGTTAGTACTCCAACAAAATGAAAGCCAGGTTTGTTTGTTTGTTTAATGAGAGAAAATAAAGATAAGATTGGTAGTTTCAGGATAAAATGGCAGAGTGGTCAGCAGCAACAACTCAGCATCTCTGAGATTCAGAATCCAGACACTGGAGAATAATAACTTGAGGTAGGAAAATAAGACAGAATGGACTCTCATGAACCAGAGAGGATCTGACAGGAAATTAAAAGCCAGAGATAAAATGGAGAGACGGAACACAACGCAGACAAGGGAGGAAACAGTGTACACTTTCCCCCTAGCTCCCCAGTCACAGCTCACGTGAGGAGAGAGAACCTACAGAGACACAGTGAATGCTGGGGGCCCCAGGAGGCCCAGGGGAAATGCAGCTGTGGAACTGAGGACAGGTTACTGTGGTCTGCAGGGCACTGCGAATCCTGTTCCCATGGGGGTCCTTGGACAGGCAACAGCTGTTTTTCCGGGGTTTGCAGAACTTTCCTTTGTCCTTTTTCCTTGCTTCTACTTTTCTATCAGTTTTTCTGACTTTTTCTCTTTTGACTTTCTTTTTCCTCTTCTCTCTTTATTTTTCTCTTGTTAATTTTTTCTCTGTTATTTTATTTTCTACATAATTTTTCCCTCTTTTCTTTTATGTTTTATTTCTCATTCTATTACCTTTACCTAATTCTATAAACATCTTTCTACTCCCCAACAGGATTCTACGTCCACTTCTCTTTCCTCCTTCTTATACCCTACAGTTTAGGGCTATAAATTTTTCTTTTCATTCCCTTATTTTCCACCCCTTATATCTTCAACAGTATGACATTAAGCCTTATTAACATTTAGATAGTTAACACTATTAAATTTCTATTGAATTTTTTCTACCATTAGCAATGATACAACTGTCAAATTTAGTACATATTAGCTATAAATCAATACTTGGGTTTTCTTTAGAAATCCATTATAATTATGGATTTATTTTCTATGGTTAAGGGTAGTATATAATTGGTTGTTATGGCATGTTAATATCCAGTTTGTCTTGAGTGATACTAATGTAGCTTATTTGCTTGATATTTCCAGAGTTGTACAATTGTTGCTATTTATGAGTCTTCTGTACAAGCCAATAAATATTCGGATTACCTTTGTGATACTAACAACACTAGGATACCTTCCCAGTTAACTAGGATTATAGTTAACCACACTCAAAGTCCATCACTGCAAATTACTAACTAAAGAAGCTTCTATATTAGCAACAAAGCCTTTACACTACAGACATTCATAAATTTCAGGATGAAACAAAACAAGCAAATGAACAAAAACAATAAAAACATGAGAAAATAAGGCAACAAAGTATTTCCCAAAACTCCTAATACTTCCAAAACCAAGCTGGGGGACTTGGAGTTGGAAAACAGGATAAGCCAGGCCCTACCATGACCACTATCAAATTACTCAAAAATATGACAGGGGGGGTTTGAAGAAAGAACAAAGAGGTACTTAGCAGATTCATAGAAGATATAGCAACAGACACAATGGAAATAATAAACAAAATGATCTAGTAGCTTTCAGAAGATGCTAAGAAAGGTACTTGAGGTAAAAAATGATACAAAAATGAATGACCAATTTAGCAAAGCATAAGAGTACATGAAAAAGTTCCAATCAGAAATCCAGGAGATTAAAAATCATATTGAAAGTATAGGCCCCCAAAGCAACCAATGTAAGGAGCACCTGATTGTAGAGCTAGAAGACACAGATACTTTCAAAGATTCCTGAAAACAAGAGAACATAAAAATGGATTCAATGGCTGCTATAGGATGGAAAGGAAACTAATCTAAGAGCACTTGGAATAAGCAAAATATCAGAAGAACAACACAAATGGTAAAGGAAATGTTCATAGAAAAAATGGCAGAAAAATTCCCATATATGTAGAAAAATATGAACAAGTAAGTGATGCTGTAATTTGCATATAGAACTCCATATACCTGTGACCAAAACAGAATCTCTCCATGCCACATCATAATCAATTTACCAAGTCTATAACAGGGACAAAATCGTAAAGGACATATAAAGGTACACCTACTAGAATTGTAAAAGACTCCTCAGTAGAAACCTAAAAGGTCAGAAAGGCTTGGAGTGAACTTTCAAGCCCTAAAAGATAACAACTTCCAAACTCAACTTATATATCCTATACAACTTTCCTCCAAACTTGATGGAGAAATAAGATATTGCCATGACAAGAAGTAGCTCAAGAAATTCATGATGACCAAACCAGCATTATAAAAAATTCTCAAGGATATCCTAGAAAGACAATGAAACCACCAATGTCAGTAAGTCAAACAGAATGAATACAGCTAGTGGAATGAACTAGGAGTAGGAAAAAATAAATAAAAATCAGCAATATAAAATAATGCAATGAAAGGAATAAGTCAATATATTTCTTGAATAATTCTCATTGTGAATAGTATCAATTTCACAACTAAATGATACAGACAACCAGGATGAATTAAGAAACAAAACCCAATAATTTGTAGTATACAGGAAACACAGTTATTTCAAAAAGAAATTCACAAATCAAAATGCAAAGGATGGAAAATATCATTTCTTGTGGTGAGAACCTGAAAAAACTAGGAGTGGCTATCCTAATTTCACATACAGTAAATTTCAAGCCAAAGCTGACTAGAATAGATGAAGAAGGTCAGTACATATTAGCGAAAAGAACAGCTCAAGAGGTACAAGTGACCAACGATTTAAACAAACACTAATGAACATGAAAAGTCAGATAAACACAAAATGAAATAGGGGTCCTCGATACTCCACTGGCACAAACAGATCAATTAGACAAAAAGAAATCAATAAATAATAAGAAAGTTGAACCAAATCTTTGAATATATGGACTTAACAGATATCTAGAGTGTTTCATCCAACAACAGAATTGACATTCTCAGCAGCATATAAGGTTTCTCCAAAGTAGACGACATACTAACCCATAAAGCATGCTTAAATGCAGAAGCAAGAGAATAGAAAGTATCCTATCCATATTACCAGATAATAATGCAATGAAAATAATGGCAAAGTAAAACACAGAAACTGTTCAAACAGATGAGAATTAAACAATACTCTCTCGAATGATGAATAGGTCACAGAAAAATTAAAGAAGAAATTAGGCAGTTCCTAGAATAAAACGATAATGCTAGTACAACATATTGGAACCTACAGAACACGATGATAACAGTCTTAAGAGGGAAATTTATAGAAGTGAGTACTCACATCAGAAAAACAGAGAAAGCTCAAGTAAATAACTTAATAATCCATCTTAAGATCCTAGAAAAGTAAGAATGATATAAATGCAAAGCTAGTATAGAGCAAGGAAACTAAAAAGATCAGACCAAAAATAATGAAATTGAGACTATCAATAATCACACAAAGAATCAATGAATCAAAGAATTATTTCTTCAAAAGAACAAAATAGAAAAACCTCTAGTCAATCTTCTGACCAAAGAGAAAAGACATAGATTCATGCAATTAGAAATGAAAAAGGCAAAATCACAACAGATTCTGCCAAAAATCTAGATCATTATTAACTACTTCTTCTGAAAATTTCAGAAGAAAATGGACAGATACCTAGATACATATGTACCACCAAGCCTGAACCAAAAAGATATAAAAATCCTGGATAATCCTATTATCGGTGGATAAAATTGAAGAATTATTAAAAGATAAAACTACCACCTAAGAAAATCCCAGGTCCTAATGGAATCACTGCTGAATTATATAAGAAATTTAAGGAAGGTCTAACACTAATATTCCTCAAAGACCAGTGAAATTGAAAGAGAAGCAGTCATCCAAAATTTACTTTTGGAAGCAAGCATTGTGCTGATTCAAAACCAGAAAAGAACCTAACCTCCTAAAAAAACAACTGCAGGCCAATCCCTTTGATGAACTTAGATGCATAAATCCTCAATAAGATGCTGGCAAACAGAATAGAGGAAATCATCAAAAAGATCATACATCATGGCCAAGTAGATTTCACTCATGTCCAAGTAGATTTCATACAGGGATGATTCAACATATGCAAATCAATAAATGGAACATATCATATAAACAGAAGCGAAGACCAAAATCTCAATCATCTCAATAGGCAGAGAAAAAACATTTGAAAAAAGTAGCATCCATTCATACTAAAATTTCTGAAGAAAATAGGTATAAAAAGGACTTTATCTCAACCTAATTAAAGCCATGTATGACACACCAATGGCTCTCATCATATTAAATGGAGAGAAGCTAAAAGTTTTCCCTCTAAAATCATGAACAAGACAAGGATATCTGCTATTACCACTTCTGTTCATACAGTTCTTGAAACATTAGCCAGAGTAATCAGGCAAGAGAAACAAAAGGTTTATGTGTGAGAAAGCAAAAGTTCAGTTATCTTTATTTGCAGATGACACGATCCTCTACACAGAAGACCTTAAAAACTCCACCAAAAGACTCCTAGAACTAATATCCAAACTGAGTAGGATAGCAGGATATAAAGTCAACACTCAGAAATCAATAGTGTAACTATTCACCAATAATAAACTGACTGAGAAAGAGAAATTAGGGGGAAAATACCTTTCACAATAGCGTCAAGAAAAATGAACTACTTAAGAATTAACCTAACCAAGGAAATGAAAGATCTCCACAATCAAAACTACAGGACTCTGTAAAAGGAGATTAGAAAGGGTGTCAGAAAATGGAAAGGTATCTGTTGTTGTCAGGGCTTACAAGGGAAAGGATTTAATACAGGACTCATAATTTATAGGATTCTTTTATAATATTCACCCAAAGAGTCAAATGTAAGAGTGTGGTAGATCTGCCCACACACTAGAGACCAAAGAATACAGGTGAGGTCCAGGAATCCCACAGCAATGTCCTTCACAAGTCTAGCTAAAGGCATAGCGCCCATGGCAATGTCCTCCATGAATCCAACTGGAGGTCTAGAGTCTATGACACTGCTTCATGCAAGTCTGTATCAAGGATCTGCACTGGGAAGGCCCAAAGGGCAGTGGTGGAAGTTAGAAAACCTGTGTCAGTATGATGAAGGATCTGTGCCAGCAGGCTGAGGGATCTGCACTGGAGCCAGGAAGCGACCCTCTTGGTAAGGACCAGAGCTTCCCCAAAAAGAACCACAGCCATTCTCTGACAGTGAGGTCCAGGGCTCCTCTGACAAGGAGAACAGCTGAGTTCATGTCAGAAAAGCTGGTATGACAAGCTCCTCCAGGAGAATCAACAGCACGCCATCTTCCCCTGCAGTTTTCCTTTATGCTATTGGTAATAATTCTGAGGTGGACCTTCCCCACCTAGAATGACACTGATTCGGTTCATCTGGGTGTTACAAGTTGACCATAGAATAGAGGAAATCATCAAATCTGCCACACTATCCCTTGTAGCAGAAACAATGTAATCAAAATGGGCGTACTTCCAAGACTTTTATACAAATTTAATGTGATTGCATTCAAAATACCAATAACCTACTTTACAGAACTAGAGAAAAAAATCCTAACATTCATATGGAACGGGAAGAGACCAAGAATAGCAAAAGCAATTCTGGGCAACAATGGCAAGCCAGGAGGGATATCAATTCTGGATTTCAAGTTATACTACCAAACTACAGTGATAAAAACTGCATGACAGGGCTGGGGATATAGCTCAGTGGAATAAGCGCCTGCCTAGCAAGCGCAGGGTCCTGAGTTTGATCCCCAGTACCACCAAAAAAAAAAACAAAAAAAAAAACTGCACGATATTGGCAAAACCAAATCAAACCAAATCAGAACTGTAGCTCAATAGCAGAAAATAGAGGATGCAGAAAGCACTACAAGTACATTCAGCTACCATATCTTTGACAAAGGGGCCACATACTTTCATTATAGGAAAGATAGTCTTAAATAAATGGTGCTAGGAAAACTGACTACTCTCATGCCAAAGGACCCATCTCTCTCACCATGCACTAAACTAAAATCAATATGGAACAAAGATCTAAATATCAAACCAGAAATACTTAATCTGCTACAAGATAAAATAGTAAAATCTTGAAGACATGTTCTAGGCAAGACCTCCCAAACAGAACTCTAGTTGCATAAGAAATATACCAAGAATCCACAAATTGAATAGCATCAAATTAAAAACTTTCTGCACTGCAAAAGAAGCCTCCAACCAAGTGAAGAGACATCATATAGAATGAGAAAAATTTTGCCACTCTCCTAAGACAAAGGACTAATATCTAGAAAATACAAAAAGCTCAGAAAAACTTAACTCCCACAATTTAAAATTTAAATTTAAAAATGGGCATCTGAAGTGAAGACACTTCGCAAACGAAGAAGTACAAATGGTCAGTGAATACGTGAGCAAGTGTTGAACATATCTGGCCATTCAAGAAGTGTAAATTAACACAATACTGAGATTTCACCTCAGGGCATGGCTGTCTTCTACTAATCAAATAACAATAAATGTGGTGGGTGAGGAACCTTTATTTCTGATGAGAGTGTAAACTTGTCCAGCACTATGGTAATCTCTATGGAGATCCCTCCAAAACTAAAACTAGAAACTTCATTCAACCCAGCTATTCCCCTTCTAAGTATCTTCCTGAGAAAGTTAAAGACATCACATTATCATGATACATGCATACCCATGTTTACAGCAGCATGCTTCATAACAGCTAAGTCGTGGAAGTGACTTATATGTCCATCACAGATTGACAGATAAAGAAAATGTGGTACTTATATACAATGTAGTACTGTACTGCCATAAAGAAAGATAAACTGACAGAGTCCTGTGTGGGAAAATAGATGTACCATGAGACAATAATGTTAAGTGAAATAAATCAGACGCATGAGCTTAAATATCACATGATGTCTCATATAAAAACTGAATTCTCTGATTGACATACATATACGTATATTTAAAGATACGCATGTGTATCTTTCTACACATACATATAAACACACCCTACTCATACCCTATGTACATACACCTTCTGGATTGAGTAGAAATTTGTAAAGTTCTGCGAACAGAGAAGGAAGTACAAATGTATATTATAAATTTCCTCATGGACCTGTATTCCACATTTCTTCCTACCTTCTTACTTTAATTATGTTGGCTTGCCCACATGACAAAAAAAAGAATCAAAAACCTCTTTTTCCTAAAGTAGAAAGAATAAGCACTTGGCTTTCCTTTCTTCAGGCCTTGCCTCGACCCTCAAACTCTCCCGAACCAAAGGAACTTCCCAAGACAGTATCACAGTCACCTTCAAGTTTCATTACGGAAACTTCAGGAGAAAGGGACAAGAAGTGAGAAGTCAGCATCTCTGCTGTTTTCTTATTTCACACCTCTCACTCAGGTTCCAAACAGCTTTCCCTTAAGAAGGTGGATGGAGTGTTGTTCATTGTTGGTCTGGTATACACCAAAAATATGTTTTGAGAGCTGGTTTAAAATAAAAATCAATTGTGTTTCAAAACAATAGATTTAAATAAAATAACATAATTTATTATGGCCTTAATATACCTTGTGTCAAACTTAGTCATCACTCAATTTCCATCTGGATTTCAAAGTCAGATTCTTTCAATCGTGTCTCCATGCATAAAACTTATGCTTTTTCTATTTCCCACTAACATGTAGTTTGCTAGGCACTTGGCCAGCCTCTGTTTGCACAGCATTAGCATTACTGTAAGGCTTGATAGGTTTTCCTTTTGCTGTGTAGCTGGGCCTGAGTGCCCAGTTAAAGCCTTAAGCCACTAGTGGCATCATTAATGCCACAGTGATTAAGTGAGACAGCCGAGCACCAGTGCACCATGAAGAACAACAGGAGATTTCAAAGTCACCAAATTTGAAGCACTGTCATGCTTCTTAAACAAGGCAAAGTGCAAGAAGATCCTATTATTTCCACATTCTGCAGGTAAATGAAGAGGGCTGATTCTGGCTGTCAGTGCTACCTCAGAACTTTAACTGGATGTTATGAATAATGATGGATAATCATAACATTTTTACCAGTTTCAGTCTAACAGTAGCATTGACTTAACTCTACTGGAAGAAACAAATTTTTATAGTAAAACCAGGATATCTATTTCTAACTTTGCAAGACATAGATCATTGTTATGTGCTAGAAATTTGCTTGATGATTTACCACATTACTCAAAATTTCATACATATAATATGAATTATCCTATTAATTAAAACATAAATTATTCATTAATAAATCAACGAATTTACCCTACAAATTATGTTTGGGTTTATCTCTTCTTTTTACCTCTCTCCAACAAAATAATACACAAGAGATCAAATTTCTGCTTGTAGCAGAGGAACAGATATTATTAAAATGTTATTTTTAAATAAATGTATTATGAGCCTTAGAGAACTTGTTGTGCAAAATTATTAAAAAATTTTATAATCTGAAGTATGGAAAGGTATAGCTGAGAAATTAATTCAGGGTCCAAATATTAATCCTTAAATTGACTAGCATTGGCCAGTCATTCTAAGTTTCCTAATGTTTAAAAGAGAGCTAATAATGTCTCCCTCTGAGAGTAGAACAAATGTGTATATTATATTGTATGTGAAACTACCTGGAATAGATGTGGCACAAAATAGGCACCTCTAGTGCTCAGCTTTCCTGTAGCGGGGACAAAAAAATACCTGAGAGGCACAATTTAGAGGAGGAGAAGTTTAATTTGCTTCATGGTTTCAGAAGTTTTAGTCCATGGTCAGCTGGCTCCAAAGTAGGAAAATTAGGGCAGAAGGGGTAGTAGAATGCAGTTGTGCTTTTTGTGGACCTGGGGAGCAGACTACAGGAAGGACAACCCACAAAAGGCACACTCCAAAGGCGTGCCACCGGTGACCCACTGCTCGTTCCTCTGGCCCCACCTTCTCACAGCATCAGTTATAAGTATCAACAAATGAAACAGTTCATAAGTATAGTGCCCCATGATCCTGTTGCCTTTCCAGGAGTCTTCTAATTCAGTCAGGTTAACAATTAAGATTAGTGTACCACATAATAAATGTTAGGATTCTCTCAACTATCACATAATTTGCTTTTGATGAGTCTGGTTTGAAAATTCAATCACTTTGTAGCACATATCTTACCAATCAAAATGATTAACAAGTAATATATTTTAAATTATAAGTAATATATGCTTTAAAAAGGCAGAAAAATGTTTTCTGACGAGATATTTTTAAAAGAATGGATAGAGTTGTTTTGTTTTGGATCAAGAAGGAAAGAGTGAACATATTTTCTGCAAGATTGAAAATCAATGTGCAATATAAATGAAGAGAATGTTTCCTAACATTAGAAATGTAATTATATAGACCAGGAAGGCATATAATACTCAAGATTCCTAAGTGACAAAAAACAATCAGATAAGTACAAAATATTTGGAAGATGAGCAAACACCATCACTGCAAGTTGATAGTCTATTTCTAAAGAAAAGAAAAATGAATTCTGTCAACAAAGCGCTTACAGTAGCTTGGATCTAGAGTGGGCCCCAAAGGTTGACATGCTAAAGTCCCAGTTTCCAGCTTGGCATTAGTGGGAGGTGGTAGATCCTTCAAGTGGAGGAGCCCAGTAGCAGGTCTTCTGGTCACTGGGAGTGTGCAGTTGAAGGGGAAAGGGGGACCCCACATTTTCTTCCTCCTCTTCCTTTTGGTTCCTGGCTGCCATGAGTTTGGCAGCTGTGCTCTGCAGGCCCAATAGTAAAATGTCCAACTGGCCATGGACTGAAACCTCTAAAACTGTGAGCCAAAATAAATGTTCCCTCTTTTTAACACAACTGTGTCAAGTACTGGTTACAGTAACATGGAGTTGACGAACTCCATAGTTATCCCGAAACTGAAGCAGTTCCTTGGTTTAAAATTTGTAAAGCATCAAGAATTTAACTATTAAGAACAATTTCAGAAGAAAATACAGGGTTACATAGAGGTCATACGTCTTACATTTTAAAATATGGAATTTTTTTCTTTTTAAGTAAATTAGCAGAAAGGCAACTTAGCAGTGAACTCATGAGATGTACTGATATTTTATTAAAATTAATTCCTAGTGTTTAGGATGATCTGGCAATATGACTAATATAAAAACTAGAGTCAATGATATCTATTTACTAGTATACAAATTGCCCACCAAGAAAGATATCTTTGAATTTTTATTTTCCATTGATGAGGGAGATTTTAAAAAGAAGATAAAAACATTAGTTTTCTCACTACTTTATCATTTTGTGGATGTCTAAGAATCACACCAAAGAAAATGGGGAAAGGGGATTTAAATGTGAAGGCAGAAGGTGGCTGGGAATGGAAGGGTAATTTAAGTAGAAACAGTCTGTATTGTATATGTGCATGTGCTCCCCAAGATGAATGGACACTTCATGTATTACAGACATATAGACATAAAATAATTGTTTTAAAACCAAAAAATAGAAACAAATGTATCCACTTGTGACCTGGCAAAGCTGGAAATCCAGCTTCACTTCATTTTGTTCAGTCCTGTGTGTAATCATCTCTGGAGCTCAGAATCACTCCCCATCTAACTAAAGCTTTTCTTCAATCACTTTATTACTCTGAAGTACTTGACCTATTGATTTCACTACATTGTGCTTTAGGTTCTTTTCTGTGTTGTCATTTCTGTTCTAGTTTGGCTTTCTTCCCACAACAAGTAAAAGGATAAACCTGGGGCCTGAATTCCTGTCCCAGTGTAGTGACCTTCTAGCAAAGTGAATATGACAAAGGCATTTCACACGTATGGTGCCAGTATTTGCTTTGTAAATTGGCAGAATTATTGTCAATTATCATTGAATTACTTCTAAACCTTCTATTCCATGATTCCCATAATGTTTGATGAGTTTCCATCTGCTTCATTACAGAGAAAAAAACACTAAAGAAAGTGATCCAGACTATAATTGGGCCTCTGGCAACTTGGGAAATCTACATCACCTTTCTGAGTCTAATTTGTCTTATCTATTAAGTAGACATAATTCTATTTACCTTGTTTATATCACAGGGTAGTTGCTCCAGCAAAGTGAAGACACAGGTTGGCAAATGATGTAACCTTCACCTTTACCAATCTCCTAAAATATGGCAAACTCCAATAGGAAAAAAGATATCAGCAGAAAACTATGCATTGTTTAAAGAGTCAAATTGAGAAATATGTTTCAAATGTGGGTCAATTTTTTAATAAAAGAAGAAATCCATTTCTCTCTAGTGACTGCTGAATATTTGAATGCCTTAACTTTATTAAAAGCAAAACATGTTAATTTTACCAAGACAGTAATTAGAACAGCAACAAACAATGGACTGGATTCTAAAACTATTTTGTCATTACTTAGATGAATGAATGACTTCAAATAAATCATGTCCAAGACTGTTTCTGCATCGTAACATTCCTTTTTTATAAAGATACTTAAAATGAGAATGAGAAAAACTACTACTTCAACTAGGAAGGACTAGTTCATAACATTCTAGACTTCCTGCTGAAAACAGCTCACAAGGGTAGATAATCAAAAAAATATTTGAAGTCATCAAAAAGCCAGTAGAATAAGTGGGATCTGAAGAACTAAGAATCCTGGGAGAAGAAAACTCATGGGGACAGAAGCGGACCTCTGTACTTCTCCCTCAAAAGTATTTTCCTATTAGTAACCAGTGCCAGGAGAGGCAGACAAGCTGAACAGAAAGCTGGGCAGAAAGCAACTGCTGACTAGAGCTCTTGGCAGTCTGGTCTGATAGCAACGAGGAAACAAAAATTGAAGCTGAGGATGTAAAAGGCATTTAAGGCTGAAAATTTAAGGATCATGTGTTAAGTTTTTTCTTTTTCATTAAAGCAGTAGTCCATTTGTTAGCAAAGCAGAAGGGAGACTAAAATTTGAGAATGAAGATAAAAAGAACCTTTAATAGTTACATTATAGTGGGAGAAAAAACTTTCTCGAGGCTGAATAGTAAGAAAATACTGTACCCTATTAAATATTTCAGGGTTAAGGTTACAGTGAAAATTAAGGTCAGAGACAGGGTTAGAGGGAAACTGGAAGTACATTGGCCTCACAAAGACCAAAACATTGTGCTCAATTCGGCCCAGCTCATACCCAGAACAGTGATTTGACACTAATCTATGTACAAAAGTAAAAGCTCTCTAAAGGAGAATACTATACAGGTTATCTATAATTTTTCTTTCATAATAGCTGTCATTCAATAAAACTTAAGCTGACTAAGAAACAATAACAAATAAAATAGAAAAAAGAGTAGACCCCCCCCAGGTGATTCAGATAGTCATCACTAGAATGATCCTTGAAATAATCACAGCTGATGTTTCATATAAAAATGTGTAATTTTGTATAGTTGCTATCCTTCACATGAAAGCTCATTTTAAAAGCTAATTTTAAACCAAAAAGATAGAAAATTTCATCAGAGAAGTAGATCTTTAAGAATCAACAGAGATCCAAAAAGTTAAAAATTCAATAAATGAAATTAAGAACTCAATACCTAGGGTTAAAAATGTATATGACTCAACAGTGACTGTGAATGTGACTGTGTCTTAGTAAATTGGACAAAATGTTAATTTTAAAATTGACAATGAAGCATTGGGAGAAAAAAAGGATTAAAAATGATTTTTAAAGACCATAAAATAGATGTAGACCATGGCAAATAACAAAAACAAAATTCAGTGAACTCCTAACACTGGAGAGAGATAAAATGCAGCATCGGTGTACTTTCAAAATTGACCAAAGACACTGAGCCCCAGACCCAAGAACGGATCTAAATTGCAAGTAAAAGATAATATATCAGGACGTGTAGTATTTAAACTGCTGAAATCCAGTGGCAAGATTGACTCTTAGATATAGTGATACCTCGGTTCACAAACATTTCTGTTAAAAGCATTAGGCAAAATTTTGCTTCCATTTGCATTTCACTTTGGGTGACAAACACTGATGACCTCTCCCACCTTCCCCACGCAGAGAGAAACGCAGCCGTCCTCTCCAAAGTACAAAGAACTGAGTTTGTGAAACGAGGTACTACTGTGTACACTAACTATAAAGGACCAAAGATAAGACCAGCTGTTGATTTTTCATCAAAAATGATGAGAGTCGTAGCCATCTTTACTAACCACAAAACAAATTTTATATTCAGTGAAAATATAATAAAAAATTGGGGCAAACAAAGATAGCTGCAGATATTTTGAGCAAACAAAAAGAGATTTAATTACTAGCAGCTCAATATTATTAAAAGAAATACTGACAGAGTTTTTCAGGATGAAAGAAAATGACGCTAGCAAGTCTCACATAAAGGCAGAAAGGAGTGACTCACAACAAAGAAATGTAAATATATGGGTAAATTTAAATGAACATTGGCAATGTAAAACAAGAAAAATTGTTCTCCTAAGCAGTTCTGTGGAAAAAGTTATAGCTTTTAATATATATATTAAATAATAGAAAATCTGAAAATAAAAATTTCTATCCTAGGAAGCTACAAAAGGAGAGGAAATAAAACTCATATACAAGCTGGGCACAATAGCATTTCCTTTAAAAGTCCCAGCTACGTGGGAGGTGAGGTAAGAGGAGAGGTTGAGCCCAGTAATTTGGGGCTCAGGAGTTCCACCCTGCGCAACACAGCTCTAAATATATATAGCTACATATTATGTACCTTATAAATTGTATATCTTCATATATAAATATATGTAGATAACTGAAGA
The DNA here is from genome assembly GCA_004027595.1 of Dinomys branickii. Taxonomy (NCBI): domain Eukaryota; kingdom Metazoa; phylum Chordata; class Mammalia; order Rodentia; family Dinomyidae; genus Dinomys; species Dinomys branickii. The sequence goes on along the minus strand of PVLD010004857.1, from coordinate 67,814 downwards.
AAGGGGATATGATTTTTAAAGTGACTAATGAAATATAAATATATAATTGATCAGATATTAGAAAAGACTTTAAGTGAGTAAACAACCTAACATGAATGATCAAAAAAATAAATGGGACAAATCATTATGCTAGGAAGATAGAAAAGAACATTACTTCAGATCTTATCAGAAAATTTTGAGTTGAAATATAGAAATATAAGGGAGAAGGAACTTACAGAGTTAATATAAAAATAAATAGAAAAATGCACATATTCTAGTCTTCAACTAATACATTATTAGTTTTAACCTTTTCAGAAAGCTGTCTCCAGCCCAACAGGTTTCAAAGGAAAATTCTTCCAAAAATTAAGGTAGAATTATTGTCATTTTAAGTAAACTCTTCCAGAGAAAAGAAAAAGGAAAGATATCCCAACTTATCTAGAGACTATCCTAACTTTGACAACAAAATGACCAGAAAAAATAATAAGAAAGGAAAATTACAGGCTAATAATCTTGCATATTATTATTAGCATAGAAGCATTTCAAAATGCAAACCCCAAAGAGCTACATATGAAAAGAATAACACTTCATAATCAAGCAAGGTTTGTTCAAGAAACATAAACTATTTTTAACTTTCAAAAATGCAATCTGAGATAACAATATTGAGAAGCATTTATTGCAAGCCCATTATGTTGAAATACTGTTTTAAATATTTTAGCTCTATGAGATAGGTAATATTACAGATGGAAAAGTTGAGATTCATGGAAAATAAATTCTTATCCAACATCATACAGCTCACTAGGGGCAAAGAAAGACTAAATCATATTTGTTTTATCTGCAAACCCTTGTGGTTAACATACCTCATAGGGATCTAACAGGTAAGAAGTGATTTGAAAATTACATTGTATTAAGTTCATTGAAGGAGCAGATCTTTTATTAAAAAAAGAACCTCTTTGCTTTTGACACTTTGAAACCAGAAGTTAATCCTCTTGTCAAACTAGGGTTGTGTTTCTTGAGATGAAATATCAATATAGCAGAAAAATTCAGTGCATATAATTCTATTACTATAAAATATTTACTCTTTTTTATTTTCCCAGTATCAAGTGATGGGAAATCTCCATCTACATGAAGCTATTACTTTACAGGGCTCCAAAATTAAAAATTGAGTATAGATGCCATTGGTAATGAGGCAATCATATTGACTGAACAGGTGATTGGAGGTGGTAGCAGGGTGGTTGGAATGAGCATAGGGCCTTGTATGTTCTTGGCAAAGTCTTTATCACTGAGCTCTATCTCCAATCCCAAGACTAAAAGATTTTGAAAGGTTTAATCAATGGTTTAGCAGTGATGGTGAACCTATGGCATGCGTGCCACACTAGGCACGCAGAGTCATCTCTGTCAGCACTTGAGCCAAGTGTATGAGTTGTTTCTTCTAAAACCTCAGTATTCAGATTGAATTGCAGTGTTGGTACTTTGTGATACATAAGTGGGCTTTGGGTTGCAGTTTGGGCTCTAGGTCTCTAAAAGGCTCTAAGGGGATGCATTTCTACAAAATCGAATAGATTTAAATTACAAAGTACTAACAGATCACCTATCCCTCTAACTTTTAAGTAAATAAATGAGCTTTCCCTGTTCTTTCTTAAAGGTAAACTGCCAGTTGATGAAGCTAGAAATCTGGAAATCAACTTTGACGCCTTTCTATCTCTCCTCTCAGGTATTTAATAAATCAATAAACTAATTTAATAAAAATAATCATGCTATTTTGTCTACTAATCATATACTTTTAAAACAGATATTTTAGTCAAAGGAGTGAAAATTGTTTCTAGGGAAAGGAGATATAATGGTGGTTTTATGTTTACTTGGATAGGCTATGGTACCCAGTTGTTTGATCAAACACTATTTTCAATGCTGTGAAGATATTTTTTAGACATAATTAACACTTACAGCCTGTTAAACTTAAGTAACACTAATTACCCTGCCTAAAGTGGATAAGTCTTGTTCGCTCAATTGAAGGTCTTAAGAACAAACACCGAAGTTCCCAGAACAGGGGATTCTGCCTCAAGACTACAATACAGAAATTCTGCCTGAGCTTCCAGCTTGCCTTTGTGTCTCTGTCTCTGTCTCTGTCTCTGTCTCTGCCCCTGTCCCTATCTCTGCCCCAATCTCTGTCTCTCTGTCTCTCCCTTTCATATAAGGGTGACAAATACTTTTATGTACAAAGATAGGTAAAAATGCTATACATAAATAGATATTTATGGAGGCAGGGTATATAAGGACAAATTTTCTAAGATTCTCCTGGTCTCCTACATTAGTGAAAAAATGGTGAAGAAACACTGTACCAATTCATGTATGAGTGGAACCCAGGGAAACTTCATTACTAAGAATACCTGGACTTTCCTTAGGTGTTCAATATATGTTTATGAAATGAATGCACCTATAAAATTAAGGTAATAATACTTTAATTGAAAGTGAAATGAGGATAAGACAATATGCCATATAACTGCCAAGAATGACAGTATGCTAGTGTTCATTGTTTCTTAGATTCTTCGTGATTATGGAATGCTCCTAAATAATTCTTACAGACAGCACAGTCTTGCTTTGTGGAAATCAGAGATGACATGCTTCAGTCATACGAAATGGAGACTGTACCTTCAAATAGAAATCGAAGCTGTAAGCCAAGAACTAGTCTACATATCTAAAGTAAGAAAAAAACAACTCAGATTCTCAATTTTCTTTTTTTAAGATATATTTCCCGCACTTTATTCAAGTGTCAGCTTTAAACTTGAAGGATGACATTATATGTGCAATAGTACATTTTAAATCTTTCTGTGTAATTTTTAAGAATTATGATGTTAAATGTATTTTAACCTACAGATTTGCATTAATATTGAGTGAAGTTTTAACTTTTCATTCAGTGACATTTAAATTTTTTACTTTTAGCTTTGCATCTAATTTTTTAAAGATTCTATCAAAGAAGTTAGAGGGGAAAAAAAGAAAAAAGATTTAAGCAGGAAGAATTTGGAGATTTTATTGCCAAATAATTCTAGTAGCACAGACCTTTTAAAAGTATTGGTCTAAATTTGTTCCAATAGCTCCTTTTAGTGATTATAATTAGAAATCATATCCCAGATGAAACATTACTCTTCTATAGTTTCCTTTCTATCCTATTCAAGGTCCAAAACCTAATTCTAAATCATGACACATCTTTTCTTTCCCCAATCTATCTAAACCACAGTAATTTTCTTTCCTAGCATGTTTATAATAATGTGGTTATGTTTTTATAAAGACAGTTTCAATTTATTGATTTACTTATACATTCAATAAAATATGAATCACTGAATCTGCACCCAGCATTATCCTGGGCCTATGGTTGCACAGATAGTGAGAGATGCTCTAAGCAAGACACCCTCTTCATTAGACTATGATCTCTTTGAGATTCAGTCACTGAAACTCTTTTCATTCTATGCTTGGCAACTGGCATGGCACTAAATAAATACATGTAGAATGTATGACTGTGTGTCTCCATTAGAGCAGGGATTCCCGAGGACTGGCCATCTGAGTGTCTACAGCGCTTAACTCAGCACCTGGCCTTTAAAAAAAGCTCAGGAGCCATTCAATGGAAGACAAATCATGGTAGCCAAAAGGATATCTTTTGCCATGTTTTTCTGGAACAAACCAACATTAAAGGACCTGAGAAGAGAGCCTGTGAACCCTGGTGGTTCAAATTAGGCTTTTGATCAGTGCGTCCTTCAAGGCCCTTTTATACAGTACACATCTCTTGCAGTAACTAGCAAAGGAGCACTATGGATGGAAAAACAGTATGTGTGATGATTTTATCTAGTCACCCAAAAGGTGCTTAGCTTCCCTGAGGAGGACATCTGGGACTAATACTTCACGGCAGTTCTCTGGAGACTCTGATTACATGTCAGTGACACATGGAATCACTCTCGAAATTTGGGACAGATTTGGGGCCTGCAGGAACTGTCAAAACATTTCAAAACTGTCCCCCCAGGTGGGTAAAGAAAGTTTCAAAAATTATTTGGCTATTTCCTCACTGAACCTTGGAAATTGAAGGAAGTACCTCCTAGCATGTACCCATTTTCAGATATCTATATTTCTTGATTAAAATGGTTTTGATCTTATTTATCATATTTAATCAACAGTTTCCTGACGAGTCCTTCCAAACTCACATCACCTCTCTTACCAGAGTGAGGAAACAAGTTGATCATTTCGTTTCTTGAACCTCTGTAAGCTTGATAGGCTTGTTGAGATCCAGTACACATGTTATTCAGCTGTGTGTTTTTAGCTGTGATACACTTTTTGACATAAAGGAAATAGTCTTTCCTACTTTGAGGAAGGAGACAAAATGAGAAAGTGAACAAATTCCTACCCCTAAGACTGAAATAACAAGAGTGCGGGTGCTCTAAATATAACTGCAGACAAGAATGACAAAGAATGCTGCTGTTCCGGTATTCCCCGGGTATAAACATCCTCTCTATAGTAATTCACGTATTTCAGGGCAGGCCTCTTGATTAAAGTCCTAGTCAGTCTTATTCTCAGAGATTACCACTACTACCAGTTGATCATGTGTTCTTCCACATGTTCATGAGTGTTTATATTTAGTGTATGTTATATATTAATATATCGAGAAAATATGTAGATATGCATATATATATAATAGTATGCATTTACAGGAAAGAGACATAAAGAGATGGAAAGTTTAACTCATCTGTGTAGTGATGCACCTTATAGTTAATTATTTTGAAATTTTTATATTTCACTCACTAATACATTTTAAAGATCTTTCCATGTACGAGTACTTGGATTTACTGCATTATATTTTACTACATGCGTGCTATACTAAGTGGCATGGCTATATTATACATTATTTATTTCCTAAGGATTTAGATCGTCCCTAAGTTTTCACATATTTAAGGAATACTGCGGTGAACATCCCTGGACAGACCTCCTTGTGTATGTAGAGGAATCTTGGTATGCCTAGGGTTACCATTCTTATGTCATTGAGTATGCGTACTTAAAATTTTAAGACCTATTTACCAAACTCACCCCCCCAAACTGACTATAGAAGTGTTCATTCTTGCTAGCAATGTGAAAAAATATTTTCTTATACTTTTGCCACTATTTCAAAAGAATTTTCAATTTTTGTCAATCTCATTAGGTAAAGTGGTGAGGCGTGTTAGCCTTATTCTTAGTATCTTGGATCACTCCTCTTTACCTTTTCCTTATGTTGCCTGTCTCCTCTTCTACTTCTAACTTAATAAACCATGGAAAGTAGGGCCTGAAAGTCCCAATTATGCTCAGCTTGTTTTATTATAACTACAATTAAGGGCTATTTCCACAAAATATTTCTTTATAGCTTTATTTGTTCCTTCCTTTGCTAATCAATTCCAACTGAGCAATACTATATCTCAAGCATACACCAGGACTGTGGATATACCAGGTATCACTCATGGTTCTTCTAAGTACAGAGCTTACAGCTACCAGGAGCTAAGGCCCCTGCCCACAGTCCCAACAGCAATTTTCAAAGAATTGCTACCTTTTCTGAATTAACAAAATAAAGGAATAGGTAAAGAATTACCTCATCATTCTAGCCTGTGTCTTGATGGGATCAGTTTCTTCCCCACTAATTTTGCATAAGGCAAGTCATTAGTTCTTGATTGTAGACAATTACTGATTCACTGCCAGAGATACTTAAAATTGAAGCTGCACAAAGGCTTACAGGTAGTAAAAGCACATCTTAAAAATACTTACAGAGAGGGCTCAATTTCAAGGAGCCTCCATATCTTATTTCCTAATGCTTCAGAAATCATATTCTGTGACAGAAAAGCTATTCTAACATCTACTGATGTTTATTGATTACATGTTGTAGAATATATTGTGGCAGGAAGGTGCAACTTTAACTTAATTTACAAGTGGTGCTGTTGGGAGGCTGCAAGTAGAGAAATACCAACGTAGACAAGACAGACACTTCCTCCATTTATTGCCAGGAACTCTATTAAGACTTTTCTTCACTTAACACTATAAGCCACAGGGCAACCTTGTAAGGTGGATATTTATACTCAAAGTTTGCAGAGGAGAACTTTCTGAAGTATATACAGTCATTACCTGCTAATGCCGGTCTGTCTGGCAACATCGATCAACATTTGTTTCTCTGAACCATTGCTAGTGAAGCTGAAAACCCACTATTGATCTCACCAACAAAGAAACTGAGGGTCCTTCGCAGTGACTGTGCACAGAACTCACTGTGCCTGCATGACCATTTTGTCCCAGGGCTGTGATTACACACAAGATGAGGAAGAAAAGATTCCGGTGCTGTGTGTAGGTCTGACAGATATACCAGTTTTTACTTTGTTTCATGTTAATATTGCAAAAAGAAAATGTATAATTTCTTAAATTTCAAAAAAAAGTGTTTACTTGATGTATTTATGCTAAAATTTGTGCTTTTGGCCAGATTTACTTCTCAATTTTTGGTCAGAAAAATACAAGCATCTGTATTAGTATTTAATAAATAAACCTGCTTTCTTCCAAAGGACAAAAATCTCCCATTTTTAACATTAACCTGTACTTAATCTTTTCATTTTGAATGAATTTAGTTTTGGGTTATTTTGTAGCCTGACAGGATATGAGACCTCTGTGACTCATCATCTAGGATATTCATTGATGCAACTGAATGATGGACTGTCATAGTTCTCCAGGACTGATCAACATTCTTAGCCAAATTTGCAGGTGACATGTACAGATATGCTGCTAAAGAAAACTATTGGCAGCACATAGCCTTTTCTTTTTGTGATAGAGTTTATTTTTTGATAATGGAGCTTGGGATCACACAGCATTGAGTTTATATTCTTTCTCTTCCATGAATCTTATGACCTAAGACAAATTACTTAACCTACCCATCTCCTAATTTCCTCACTATAGAAATATGATGGTACTAGAGTCTATTTCACAGATTCCCATGAGGATTAAACGACAAAATGCATGTGGAGCCCTTGGCGGGGGGGGGGGTCTTAAATATTAGTCATTATTATCCTTACTGAGAAAAAAGTAAACATTAATGTTTCTCAAAGTATAATTACTGGACTCTTGCATCAGGAGCACTTAGAATCTTTGTTTAAAATGTAGCTCCATCCATCCTTGTCTAGACTTAAGAATTTCTTGGGTGTGGAGAGTTTGATAAATTTCTACAGCAGCCTTCAAAAATTTCATCTCCTTTGAAGTTTGCAAACCATGGCCACAGGAAGATTTGGAGTGGTGATGATTCTTTATGCTCTGATTCAGCCACATGTGTGAGTGACTACTGTATGCCAAGGCCTGCCTTAGGCACTAGGGAAGTGAATAAGATGGCCTTTAACTCTTAAATCAGTAGAACAGCTCCCATTTCTGTCACAGATGCAATCGTCACAGTTAGGACAATGAACTAAAGAGAGAACACATAATTTCATACTCATATTTTATTGAAAATCTGCAAATGGTCACAAAACAATCTTTAAATGCGATAGAGTTGCTAAAGTTAATCTTTTCTATTTGTGTTCTGGCATGGACTGAACTATGTGAAGAAGTAATTTTCATCTTCTTTAGGGGTTTCATAAAAATAGTGTATAATGACTAGAAAAGCATGTTTAGAGGAATATCCTCCATTTTTGTATAAAAAAAGAGAAATGTAAAGATAGTTATATAGCTCTTTGGCTTCAAGGCATAGTCCAGTCTGTTCCAATCAGAGGAATCTCTACAATTTAAATTGCTCTTGAAATTGTACTTTAAGGCATGTTTCTTCCTTCAAGTGCCTGATAGTTCAAGTTACAGAGATCATTTTATGTTGGAATTTTCCCCTTATTGGGAACACATGAAGTCTTTAGGAGTTAGCTTTCATATAATTTATAATGTTGCTTGGCATGACCACAGACATCATCGGGAAGCATTTGCACATTTCTAGAGAAGTTAAGGTTCAGATTCTATATGAACAAGATACATCATATTCTTGAAAAGTCTATCATTTTGCACTTTAAAATAAAATAATGAATAGTCATTTCTCGTGTTGCTGGCTAAAGAGTAACCTTAGTTTCCAAGCATGGAAACAGTTATTAGAAGAAATGAAAATATGAATAGCATACGTCTGTCTCTAATAGTTAAATGACAAATGTGCTAGATAGTCTTGAGAATTTATGTAGATGAATTCCTTTAATTATCCACAATAACTCTGTGTATTACGCATTGTTATCTATTTTACAAATGAAGAAACAGTGACACAGAGATCACATAATTTTTCCCAAAGTTGCACATCTTAAAATCAGTAGTGCTAGGAACTGATCTCAGGTAGACTGGATCCATGCTCTTAACTGGTATTCTGTACAACTCTCCAGCTTGGTTTTGAATGGGAAGACAACTTTACAAGAACCTAAAAAGCAACATGAAAATAAGAAACAGTAATACTGCTAAAATTTTTCAAAGGAAATTCTCTAAGTACATTGAAACTTCAGAACAAGGAAAACAGTGCAGGCTAGAATAATCTGAGTAGGTTATTAAAATAGTTTCCATTAAAAGAGTGACAGCAATTTATTCCCTGGAGGGTGATAGTGAGTAAAAAAAATATATATGAGTATAACAGGGATATATCAGGAGAAAAAAAAGCAACAGGGCTCATCCTTTATAGTAAAATAGATGCATTTAATCTGTAGCCCCTTCACAAAGGTATGGCACACTTGGCAAGTAAACTTTTCTCATCCACAAAATTAGTAACAATAGTACCTACTCCATAGGTTTTATTTTTAGATGGAAAGACAGAGGGTGAAGCAGGATGATGGAGAACAGCCATCACAAAAACTGAGGAAACAGAATTGTTTATGGAGTAACATAAACTTGGGAGAACACATTATTTAATGGAAATGAAAAAGACATTTTAGAGATAAAATAGGGATAATTAAAAAGATATTTTAAAGTGTGATTTGTGATCAAACTGTATAAAACTGTTAATGACTGTCCTGGGTAAAAGTTTAGGATTTATCAGACATCCTTGCGTCCACCTCTTGCTGCCTGGCAGACCTGCACACATTACTTAACCTCTCTGCTTCAATATTCTCATCTATGAAATGAAAATTAAGTGGAATATGTACAAAACTGAGTCCAGTGTGTAACCCATACTAAATGTTTGATCAATATCTATGGTAGTAATATTCAGGAGGAATATTGTCCAATACAGCAAAACAATAAAAATAACGTGTTCAAGAAGTTGGTAGCCGTGGACAAAGTAAACTGGAGAGGGGCCTCAGATAGTGAGCCCAAGATGAGGACGAGGTCAGGGTTCTCTAGCACGTGCACAGAAGACAGACATTGCTGATAATAAGTCAGGGAGGCACCTTCAGACCCCGATGGCACAGAGACGTTGGTTCACCTCAGCAAGGGCCTGTGCAGCGCCTGCAGTAAGAATGAAAGAAAAGAATGGCCATGGGGAGCTCTGAAGGTGATACCTCGGGCACGGAGTGAACATTTTTTTAAAGTTTTTTGAATCAACAGAAAAATCAGTCTCATAAAAATATTGAGGAGGAGGTTTATCATAGATGATTAGCGGTCCAGGGAGAAGACACAGATGAAAATACAAATTTAAAGGCACATGTTGTAAGTGATAAATGAAGTTGTAATTATGAATGGATTCTTTTAATTAATGAAAATATTTTCCTATCTTATTAAAAGTGTTTAAAGAAAAGTATAGTCATATTTCATAAAATTCTATGATACCAGTGTGTTGTGTAGGTGCCTCATTTTTAATGCACGACAAATGACACACTATGGTAGAAGCTAGAGACATACAAACAGGGACAGGGACTAGGTTTCACGATGAAAAAAAAAAACCCATGGAATGAATGTGTGTGTTTATTTTGGAAATGGAAGGTGGAAGAGGGTGTAGAGTTATTCTGCATGTTTGAAAAAGCAAAAGATAAATGATAGTTTTTGTCTGAGTAACAACTTCATAGGAATCTTTTGAACTCCACTTAAGTGGTCTCATTCTAGGAAGACTGGGCTGAACACTTCCTACAGTATTCAGAGAAGTGATGTACCTTGTGGATAGAACAACTGAGTGGTTTGCAAGAAATTACAGTTTTATGATTAGATTATATTTTAAGCTTACCACATGGAATGAAGTGAAGGATGGCATATTCCTATGGCAACTAAACAAGTTTTTTAAAAAAGGAGGAAGTAGAAAAACTCGTTTTCAGCTTAGACTCAGTGACTAGAATGCTTTCACTGACCCAAGAATCTCAAAATGGGGGGAGAATCTTAGCTGTTCCTCAATACTCTTTAAAAAGTAGGAGGTGCTTGGGAACAGATATTCCCCATGAACATATCTGTTGGAGACTTTGGCCTAGATTGGTGGCTACCAAAAGAAAATGTGATTACAGGTTAGAGCAAGGCCATTTTGCTATGAAACTAGGAGAAGGCAAGTAAATTCTGTAAAATATTATGATAGGTTACAAAACTAGGACAGTACCTTAGGTAGTAGTAGTATAGGATAATGATACCCACCCTTGTCAGCCATTTATTCAATACCTCCCAAGATACCAAATATTACTGTGGCCAACTTGGAACACATGGCTAAACTGAGTCAGCATAGTTTTGGCTAGGGACAACACACCTGAGGATTGTTGCCAATAGCATAAAAGGAGAACTGGAGTTGAAGATGGCATGCTATTGATTCTCCTGGAGAAGCTTGTCACACTGGCTTTCCTGATATGAACTCAGCTGTTCTCACTGTAGGAGGAGCTCCAGACCTCACTGTCACTGAGACTGGCTGTGGCTCATTTTGGGGGAGCACTGTTCCTTAACTTGAGTGTTGCTTCCTTGCTCCAGTGCAGATTCCTCAGCCTCATGGTACAGATCCTTCATCCTGCTGGAACACACTTTCTAACTTCCACCACTAGCCTCTGGGGCTTCTCAGTGCAGATTCTTGATATAGACTTGCATGAAACATTATCATGGGCTCTAGGCATCTGGCTGGACTCATAGAGGATACTGCCATGGGATCCAGTCCCTCATCTGGATTCCTTGGGTCTTTAGTATGTGGACAAATCTCGCATACTCCTTTTTATTTGACTCTTCAGGTGAATAATGTAAAATAATCCTATAAATTATGTGTCCTGTATTAAATATGTTCCCTTGCAAACTCTGACTTGCAACAAAATTGGTACCTAGAGTAGGGTCATTATTGTGACTATACCTGGCCATGTGGTTCAAGAGCCTTTGGTAATGGCTTGTGAGAAGAGTTTGGAAAGGTTTGAAGGTGCTGGCTGAAAAAAGTAGCACTGGAACACATTATGCTGTACTGTATGGGAAATTATAGTCAAAGTTTAGAAGATCACAAAGTCAGTAAAGACCAGGTTAAGGAGGTTTCTACTGGGAAGGAGTACATTGGCTGCTGGACTTCAGATGATGTGTATTATGACTTGGCAGAAAGTTTGTCTGCATTTTGTTCATGTCCGGAGACTTTACCTGGGGTTAAGATTATGTGTAGTGGACTAATTAACCTGGCAGGAGAAATTTCAATGTAGTCTAATGTTGAAGCAGTGGCACTGGCTACTGTTGGGGGCTTTTAACCAGATTTATGTTGAGAATCAAGAGAAAAGAGCCCAGCAAAATGATTTAAAACATTGTGAATGTGGCCATAAAAGAAGCTCCAATAAAGCTGTAGGCTGCAAAGATAGAGGAGAGGAGACCTTGATTGCTGAAAAAGAACAAAAAAATATATAAAAGAGGGCCTGAGGGCATCATATGAAGTAGCAGGACTCCATCCTTTACAGCCTCAAAATTGTAAAAGTGAAAGAGAAGAAAGCCCCAGAAAACCAGGTTCCAGAATTTGTTCCTTGGAACTGGATTCAGAGTACTTAGTGATTCAGGCACTCAACCCCTACAGCCAAGAGAGAGAGAAGCTTGGCTACTGCTTCTGCTGGCAGCTGACCTTGGCATCATCCATGTGGTGCTGATTTTAGGTTCATGCATAATGCAAGAGTTGTGGGGTCAGGAAGGCTCTCACTCTAATCTCATAAGGCCTAGGAAGCCTGTGTGCGCATGAAAGGGCAGAGTGTGAAGCTGTGAGTGTGGAGCCAAAGATGTAGTGGAGACCCCAGAAGTCTGGAGAGACCAGAAATGTGGATCATGAGGAAAACTGAAAAGAGGGAGCAGAATGGGCCCAAGAGAGAAACTATGGAGCTATAACCACTGGAAATGCCACAGGGGTGGAGGCACCCAGGTACTTTGGAGTTCATGTTTTGCACAGATTGCCTGAGATGATTCCTATGGAACTATAGAACTTAATTTTGCCCTGCTGGGTTTTGGATTTGCTTTGGTCCTATGCTTTTGTATCGCCCTATTTGTAACCCTTGGAAGGCCAGGGGTGGAATGTTATGGCTTGTGTCTAGTTGTCCCCCAAAAGCCTCATATAGGCCATAGGGGTTTTTTAGAAGTGGCCGAATCTAGAGTGTGTTATTGATTCATAGTGCAATGGTGGAATTAATGGTGGGTGACTGCTGGATCAGTCCTGATTGAACTGGCACTGCCCCAATCCCAGTAAACTGGACACAATATAAGGGGCTGACAGAGGCTTATCTTACTCTCTTTTATTGCGTTTGCTGTCTCTCACCACCATGAACTCTTGCTGCTCTGCCATATGCCGACCTGCTTTGGAGCCAGCAGATTATGAACTGAAAACTGTTAGCTAAATAGACCGTTCCTCCTTTAACTTCGTGTGTCAGGTATTTTGTCTCAGTAATGATAAAAGTAACTAAGACAATTACATGCTAAGTGTCACCGTGTGCACATAAATGTATACACATATAAACGTGCACACATATGTAATTACATGCACATATGTATATATGTACTTATGAGCAAACAAGTTTATTTAAACCTAATATCAATTTTTAGAGATTGATATTGCCTCCACTTTGCTGATTAGAAAATGTAAGCTTTGAAGACATTTGCTCAGATTTTTACAATTTAGTAGATCCATGTTGATATGGTGTCCAACTATTGGTATATCTAAAAAAAGAGCATGTTCTTCTAAGCAAATTGGGCATCTAGACTGTGAAATGTGGTTTCAAACCTTGAATTTGCCTCTACATAATTATGAAATTTTGGGCAAGTCGTTCAATTTAACTGGATCTCAATACCCTCTGTGTGAAATAGCGGGGAGACTTGCTCTAACTGTAAATTCTAAACAGGTAGAGATGAGATGTCCCAAATCTAGAGCTATCAAGGGGTTTTTAAAAAGGGAAGAATGTAGTCAAATTTCCATTTTTGTTAGAGCTGTTAGATAGTGTAGAACACGTATTTCAGAGGAACTATTAGAGACCATAAGTTGCAATGATTCTGATAATAAGTTTTGGATTATTCTAGGAGAGTGCTATAAGAGATACAGAGTAAAGGACACTTAACAAAAATTTGAAGCTGGGCATGGTGGCTTGTAATTATAGCACTCTGGGAAGCTAAAGCAGGGGGATCACAAGTTTGAACCTAGCCAGACAACTGACTAGCAACTCTCAAAGAATAAAAACTAAAAAATAAATTTTAAAAAGCTGAAGATGTAGCTAGGTTTATATGCTTACAGTCTAAAACTGCAAAAATGGTAAATCAAATCCCTACCCTCACAGAGCCTACACTATTGTGGGAAATAATTAAACAAACACATAAGTTAATACCTACTATGTGAGCTTCTATGGAGAAAAATAAAGCAAAGTGAAAATGATAAGCAATACATGGGAGTGTATTACACATAGGTCTTTAAGCAAGTGCCCACTAACAAAGTCACCAGGGCAATGCTTAGCACATAGCTGCCCACGCTAACATCTTGAACTGAGCATGAGACATTTTAATTAGGAAGGCTATGAATTTCTCAAAATGATATTATTTCAACTTTCCAAGGTAGACTCTCAAAGCCATGCAAACATTGTGAGTGGCTGAAATAATGCATCCTCTGTAAACTGCTAATTTGTATCTGCCTCTCAAGGAACCTTTCACTCTGATTCTGTTGGTTATCTTTTTTTTTTTTTCCAATTTTTAAGAGACTGCAATAGAAGAGAATAAGATGACAACTTTGTCCACTATAACACTGAGAAATATACGGTGGCATTTGCAGCCTTCTCTTGCGCTATAATGCGCCTTACTCAGACTTTCATCACTCCACAGTGTCATTGTAACTCAACAAAACAGTCTATCATCCTATTCAATTCTTTTTAGCTATGGGCTTCTAAAATTAGTCTTAGGAGTAGAAATTCCAAGATATTATCTCAAGGGCATTTGATGATACTAGAAACTTCTCTGCTCATCTATGCCAAAAGATTGCTCAGTATCTTTTCTTTGTAACTTAACATTTCTTCTCATTATATTAACCGTATGTTAACATGTCTTGAATATTATAATTGCTCACTATATTTTTGCATGTTTGCATTTTGTCTTCCAAATTTGATCATAAATTTATTTGCATTACAGTGGATATCCAGTGGAATATATAGACATACTGGCTTAATAATTGCTTATTAAGAGAATAAATGATACCCCAACCATCTTGTCATCCCTCCAAAAAAAAGCATGCTACCAGTGTATTTGAACATGTTACTTGTTCAAGTCTCTTAGTTAGGAATATGTGTCCTATGAACATAAGTTTTTGAAACATAAGTTAAGCGATAAATTTGGATGGAGATCATGTCAGAATTAACTGCCATTATACAGTTAATTCTGTAATATTACACCAACTTTAAACACAATACTTAACTCTGAGCAGTGACTCTAAGATCACTCAACAAAAGATGCCATATTATCATATAAGTTGCCTATTTCAGCTTAATGGATTTTCCTTTTATGTAATTTGTGCCATTTTTAGTAAAGACACTTTGGTATAACAAAGCTGTTCATAATCTGGCTCTTATCTGTCCTGTCCCTTCTTTGCACTTTGCAAACTTTTTTTTTTTTTTTTTTGTCTTTTTGAGACAGGGTTTCACTATGTAGTTCAGGCTGGCCTTAAACTCATTTTGTATGCCATTTTGGCCTCAACCTCAAAATGATCCCCTTGCTTCAGCCTCCTGAGTGGGGGAATTGCAGGCATGAGCTACCCTACCTGGATTTGCACTTTGCAAACTTTGCTATGGCTGTGACACATACACAGGTGTATGATCATGCCATGCAATGTTAGGCCATCATGCACTGGGAATACAAAACAGACTGTGTTTGTTTAGATTTAAAACAAAATGACAAAAGGGTACAATTTATAGGGTGGCCGGTTTGAGTTCAATAAAATAGCCAAAAACAAAATGATTACCTTCTAATGTATTACATGATAGCACAATGATGAAGTGAATACTATAAAGTTTGGGGTCATGTATCTCTCTCAACATGTTTTAACTATATTTATACCAAAATTATTATTACTTTATATTTTATAAATATTTTATTATAGAATATATCATTTACTAAAATAGTCATATTTATAATGAAAATGAGAAAATGATTCATCTGTCAAGTACATATTCTGTGCCAGGACCTATGTTCAGAGTTTTATAAAATTTAATTGTATAAATGTGAAGAGAACATTTTTCAATTTAACTCTTTCATAAAATTATACAATAAGTTCAAAGTTGAGCAGAGTTTAAAGATTAAGCAACTTACCCAAGGTCAGCTAATAGGCATTTGAACCATGACTGAAAAGTCAAAGATTTCAACACTTAACTACAATTCTTTCCTAGAAAATATTCTTTATATAATAGCTTCTATATAATATATGTTGGATCAGTAAATAATCTCAGCAGCACTGTTAGTGTTGGTTCTATCTCCAGTGACAGGTCCCAAGAACAAGGTATCATAGATGCAAAAAGGAAAGTTAAAAAGACAAGAAACACAAGAGAGCTAAAAGTCCAGGATCAGGGGACTGACAGTCTCTCAAACTGCAGCAGCCCCAATCACTCATCTCAATCACCTTTTATTAGAACAAAAAACATAATTAAAACCTACAAGAGAAATTCATCATCCCTTTCCATTTCTGCCTCTCAGCCGATGGTAACAATCCACAGGCGGGTTTTCTACACCCAGCACCACATTCACTCAGTACAACTGGGGATTATAAGCTGACCCTTAGTAATCAATCCATTAGCAACCACAATCCTTTCCCCACATGTTAGCACTTGTGTGTGGTGGGGTTACAGGGAGAAAAGTTGTAATTACTTAATTCTGAATATTGTGCAGTTTATTATTATGACAATTAATCTTGATATGTCGACTGCATTGGATTAGGAAATGTCTAATAGATTCATAGAGCATGCTCCTAGGTGTACCTGAATGGATTGTGGGGTATGGCCTTGAGTATTATATATGGTCCCTTGCCTGTTCCTCTTTGGTGCTGTTTCCCTGCTCTGCTTCTCAGCTGCCATGAACTAAGCAGTTCTGTTCCACCACACCGTTCCATGATGTTCCTGCCTTGAACCCAACTAACTATGAACTGAATCCTCCCATACCATGAACTAAAGTAAACCTTTTTTCTCCTTTAAGTTGTAGGTATCAGGAATTGTGTCTCAGAAACAGGGAGGCTGACTACTATAGAGAATTGGTACTAGAAAAGGGGTAGTTGCTTTGACTAGACTTGAACACATGGTTTAGATAAACAGAATAGGGCTGGGGATATAGCTCAGTGGAATAAGCGCCTGCCTAGCAAGCGCAGGGTCCTGAGTTCGATCCCCAGTACTGCCCAGAATGCTGATAGAAATATGAAGGGTAAAGGCTGGGCTACTATTGCTACTGCTAACAGCAGACCCTGGAAATACCCACATGACGCTGGCTTTCCGGGGAAGCAGAATGAAACAGCTATAGGGTCACAGAGGCTTCCAGCCAGATTTGAGAGTAAGGTGTGGGAGACTGGGATGGGAGTCCCTGAGGGGGCAACACATGAAGCTGCAGGAATGAAGCCAGAGGTGCAGTGAAGACTTCAGGAAGTCAGTGATGCTGGGAATGTGAAAATGCAGTCGAGGTAAGCTGCAAGCCATTAATAGATCCAGCCCAAGAGAAAGGACCCGTATGCTGCAACTGGCAAGACCACATGGATGGGACTATGTGTGTTGGAATTCACATTCACCACCATGTAAACTTCATACTGGACATAGAGCTACAGGCTCCAATATTTTACTGCTTATTTTTGGTCTTCCTTTGATCTTCTTTTCTATTTTCCTATTCATCTCTTTGGAATGGAAATGATTACCCATAACATTGTACATTAGGATGCAACTTTTTTTATTATTTTTATAGACATTTATAGCTAAGAATTTCCCCCTGAGTCTCAGAAAAGACTTAAATTTAGATATTTACAATTGCTGGAATTATTGAGTTTCTGACTGTACACAGGATAGCTATATTACATTAGGTGGAATTAGGATTTTGCTGTTGTGGTTATTTAGAAATTAAGTACAATTTAAAGAGATGTGCTTAAGTGTGAAATTAACAAGGGATGAATTGTGACTATTAATTGATATGTCAACTTCATTTGATTAAAATTATCTAGCAGATTAGTAGATCGTGCTCCTGAGTGTGTCTTGGTGGGTCACTGAAGCAAGGCCTTGGGTACTTGTGTGCTTGGTCCATCCCTGTTGTTCCCTGGCATTGTTCACCTGCTCTGCTCTCCAGCCACCAAGAACTAAGCAGCTTTGCTCAGCTATCCCATTCTGCCATCATGTCCCCTCCTTGGAGCTAGCTGATTATATACTGGATCCTACCAAGCCTTGAGCTAAATTAAATCTTTCTTACTATGAATTTTGGGTGCCAGGTATTGTATGTCAATAATGGGAAAGCTAACTAAAACATTCATAACCCTTTGTTACAAAATATCATTTGCAGTTTTTCTCTTATAAGTTCCAGAAAAATATGAGATAACATTTTAATCATTTTAAGTCACTTGTAGTTCTTATTTCTAACTACTGATATCTGCATGATCTGAATTTTTCCCATTATTCAGATTTAACTTAGACTTAAGTATAAATTAGTAGTACCAAGCATTTGTAACCCATCACTCATAATATATTGAGTTTATTTTTAGGGTTACCAAGTCAAAGATACTTGTGCACTGCCGTTTGGGTTCTCTTCCACTCTCACATTATGCGTAAGATGTTCCTGGTGAGTAATGCATTCTCAAGAATTTAGAGTTTGTGGAGCACAAGATCAAAAGCAAGAGTTATAGGAGAGTGAAAGAATGATTCATCCACAGCTATTTGATATGAGTACTGCTACACTAGGTAGTCTGTGACATGAAATTTGTTAGTAAAAGGAAACCTAGAGAAACAAACATAAATGACCGAAAACAGAGCAGCCAAAAGAAGTGATCTTACTATCAAATTTTGCATGGCATGAAGACCCGGAAGTTCCCCAAACTGAACTCACTGTTTGAAGAGAAACAATTCAACCAAGCCAGAACACCACTTCATGATCAGGAATAAAAGGCTCATCACAAGTTTCTACCAGGCCTGTGATTCTCACGAGCAGGCATTACTATAAATACATACACAAATCATCCAAAGGTCATTAGACTTAACTCTTCTTTGTTGAAGCAATTTTTTCAGTTAATTAACTATGGCATATCAATAGGCTGCTTCTAAATAAGACTGGCCAGGAAATCCAAATTGCAAAATGCCCTAAAAAATCTTTTTCATGGCACTAAGATACACTGAAATATGAAACAATGCAAAATACAGCAAGTTTCATATAATGCTTAATTTTTTGCTTTTCAAGTAGTTTCATGTTTCCTATGCTCCCCCCCCATAACCCCATGGAATTAAGCTTTCTCACTTTTCCTGCTCCATTCACTCATCCACTTGCTCATTTTTATTCACTTGTTGATGTACCATCATTAAAAACGTATTAAATAACCATACCTCAGGCATTATGTGAGGCATCATATAGCGAATAAAACAAATTCTTGGCCCTTATAAAGTTTATGGGGCACAGCAAAAAGCAGCAAATAAATATCAAATATAACTACAAATTGTGATAAGAAGTTATAAAGGAAACATTTTAAAATGTTTTATGAAGGATAAAAATAAGAACTTAGGAGTAACAGAGAGATTTCCTCATCAGGAACTTTAGATAGAGAAGACATCTCTGAAAATATAACACTTAAGTGGAAATACAATGGAAAGGCAAAAAGGAACAGGCAGGTTAGTGTGCATGTAATAGAACACAAAGCAACGGTGGCCAAGGGCCACCCTAGGCACCTTCAAAACTGAAGTGAAACCATGGGACTGAGCCAACAGTGAAAGAACATCTGTCATGTCCTTAACTGAAGGAGACAGACAACGGCCAGATCAAGCAGGTAATTGATGATACTAGGCTAAGGAGTTGGAAAGGCATCCAGAGCACTATGGAAAGCTACTAACCTAGTTTTTCAGTAAAAAAGGAGAGTCACACGACCACATTTATATTTTTCAGACCACTAGAGCTAATGTACTTGTGTATGAATATTGTATTGGTGTTGGGAGAAACCCATAAAAACGAGAGGATCTAGTTAAAAAGTTATTGATTATAGTCCAGGTAAGACATGATGGTGGCTTGGATTCCACAATCATTAGTAAAGATGGAGACAAATGAATATTAGATCTGACTGGAATGATGATGGGCTATAGGTAATGAATAGGAGAAAGGAAAACATTAAAGGAAATATTCAGTTTCTGGTTTAAATAACTAATTAAACGATGAGGCAAAGAGAGCCGCACAATGAGCAGATCTTTCAGAAGGTGAAAGTAATCAGAAAACCAATGCTGATTTGTGTTGGCCTTTTAAATTCTACGCATTTGAATTTCAAACACTTGGACTGAGAATCTTCCATATGCTGAGCAGTAGGCTAAAACCTGAGAAATGAAGACTAGGTAAGATTTAATTCCTTTCACAAGAACTCAGACACATGGAAGAGAATCATATAAACATACATATATTCCCACATGTGATTCACACTGAAGTAATCTGGTAGGGCTCAGCAAAGGGAACGGAAGTCAAAAGGCTTGAAACAGATACAATTAGAGTAAATCTTTAAAGATAAAAGTCACTTTCTTAATATCATAAAGTGGTGAATATTATATTTATGCTTCATTATACAAATCATACATAAAATGATGATATATTTGCCCCAAGTTCCCAATATGGCATGTCTCATATTTGACATATGCTTAATAAACTCTTTTAAGTTTCTTAACGAGAGATAAAAATGAAGCCCTCGGTTTCAACTACCCAAAGACCAAATGCACATAACCACAAAATCAAAACAAATCACCCTGGTTTCCTCTAAATGCTAACTCTAATCATAAAACACAAAACATAAACTTTACATCCTGTCGGCATGATTCAGTAAAATTACACCAATAAGCTTAAACAGCTTTTAGCTTTAAAAAGAATGATAATATACAACAAACAACCACAAAGAGCTCAGAATTCTTCCTTCAATATGTTCCATAAATTGTGCTGTTATGAGCAGATCTTACCCTCACAGGTCCCAACTCACAAATTATGCTTTTGTGTGCACAATAAACTTCTATAGTTTCTTATTTTGACCTGATTTTATTTCTGATAAGTTCAATAAATCATTAGTGTTTCCTCTTATAGGTACAGAATTCTATTAGATATTTCAGAGCTGTGTTCTATGTTCTTGAGTTGTCCTCTTCTGTTGCTGAGATTAGATTCGAATGTATAGAAGTCAGAGGTTCATGCCATTATGAGATGAGCTAGTGGACAAGATTAGACAGAATGCACCTTTGTATAAGAGCCAAAGGAATTTTAAAAATTGCCATAGTAAGGAGTAGGATTGGTTAGGAAGCATCTTCTGTAGTGGATTAAACTTCACTTGCACTATGAAGAAATTCTAAACAGTTCTGTTTTTCCATCTCCACTCATACTCAGTAGCTGACATCACTCCCTTCCTATTCCAGAGCAAACACCGCATCTTTCTCAATATTCCACCATAAAGTCACCTGTACTGACATCTTCAGATATCTGCACTTCCATACGCAGGACCAACCATGACATGGTCTTTGGATCTCATCCATTTCTACCTTCTTTGGAAACACTTATTGACTAGTTTTTTTTTTTCTCTTACACATTTTAATCTCTTGTTCTAAACAGTACCTTCCTTCTATCAGCACTTTTTCAACAAGAGTAAGCTTTTACTGGCCTAAAACATATCATAAACATTATTTGGTCTTCAGTCTCTGCCACTTTATTGGAACTGCTGAAATCATCCATTTTGCACTTTCAGTCCCTAAGTCAATTGGCTTATCAGCCTCATCAGTTTTTAAATATGCTTAGTTTTCACTCAGAAAACAAAATAAAATCCTTCTTGTCAGAGCATCTCTTAGCAGCTACCATCTTTTTCCCAGGTCAACTTGACCACTTCATTTCTTTCTTAAAGACTCATAAACTCCACTTGCCCAGAACAGATTGTATGGTCCTCCCACCACCACACCTGAAGACAAACCTTTTCCATCATCCCAGAATTGCATCTACGACACTGACACTCACTGCGTCATGCAAGCAAAGGTGTTGGGAGCCATTCCCGATACTAACTGTTCTATCTTCACCCTTAACTACAATCATTCTCATGTTTTGGACTGTTTATTCCCTAAATCACAGTTTTGTTCATGTCTCTCCATTTCCACCATCACCTTAATCCATGGAAGCATCATCTCTTCCCTAGAATTCTAGAAAAGTTTTGTAACTAGTTTGATTTTGTTTTAAATGTTTTAGAACAGTATTCAAAGATTTTTATCACTCCGTAGTTGCGGTACACAATGAGCACACTCACCACAGGGGCCCGGCACACGTACAGCACATCCGGAGGGAAAGGGAACTAAAAACACCTTTGGCTGTTTTCCCACTGTGCTTCACACAGCAGTCAGAGTGGAAGCCTCCATGCCCAAATGGGACCACACTGCTTGCTCCTCTCCACTTTCTCCAACCTACAATACAACTCTGAGACCTTAAACACTGGCTGCTGTCTTCAGCCTGCTTCCCTGCTTGTCTTCAGCTGTTCCCTTGCTCTCCAGCTGGAACGGCTTTGAAGTCTCTCAGAGACTTGGAATTTGTCCTTCTGCAGTAGGGTCTCTTTAAAAGCTGCTCCTTCTGCCTAAATGGAGCTTTCTCTTCCCCTTCCCCAAACTGATCCTACTTTTTAAACCTAAGCTTCATTAGCATTCCCTTAAGCATACTTCTCTGACTTCCCTCTCAACGTCAAGGCTTCCTCAGATGTGTGCCTAACCTACACAGCTTTATTTGGCATACTTACAGCTTTGCTTTAACCTATGCAATTATGCAACTTATTGGAGCTTCCACCTTGAAGACAAAGATTTCTGTTGTCTCACAGTATTTGAATTTATAGGACCTAGAACTATGCCTGGGACAGTAGCACTATAAATATCTGTTGGATTAATTGAAGAGAAAGGAAGAAAAGATAGCTGTATAAATGGCATTGGCAAGCAGAGGTAGTAACGATGACGTGCCCTGGAAGACTCAGGCTACTTACGTAATATATGTTGTGTTGGTCAACAAAGTTATAGGTAAGAAAACAGTCCTGAGAACAAGAAACTGAAGATTGTCCTTCTTTCCCATCGTTGTTGCTTCAGGCAGACAACTGTAAAAAGAACATTTTCTTCTGTCCTACAAGAGGCCAAATTTCTTTTGCCCAAGGCTTGTCTCAGCCACAGGCCTGCCAGATGCCTGCTCATGTTGTTGGGACAATTTGACTCTTGTCTGTCTGCGCCGTGTAAGTCTATGGAAGGCAGGAGATATCTCCAGGCTCAAGAATTTGAAGGAAGAAATGGGTGATTTTCTTTCTACTCTAAAATTTTCTGAGTGGTGCTTATACATTCTGTACAATATTTTTCCCTTTTATAGAGTGAAATGGAATTAGTTTTAGTAATTATTTGACAATATTTTATGTGTTAGCGACATAAGTTTAAGGAAAACTATTCATCTAAAAATGAACTCTTAGAATAAGTACTCTAGAAAAAAGGAAAAGCAAGCAGGTAGCCTCAGATACGACCAGAAATCACATGAGAAGGGCATGAAAAGAGCACTAGAATTTTACATATGTCATTTCATCCAATTCATAGAAATTACCAAAAGAGGTTTAAGAAATTTTCCAAACGGAAACAGAATTTTCTCCAAAATTCATGCTTGTTCCCGTGTGGTTCAAGTAATACAATTAAGCATAACACCTAAAACCCTGAGTATGCACATCAGTCTCCTGCCAAGATTCTGTACGCCGTCCTGGTGCACAAGAGATACAATAAACAAAGTTGCTTCTAGGTCTTCCTAAAGACCTCAAGCTTTCAGAGAATCATAAAGCTTCCCTTCTGTGTGTACCTTAGAAAACTGCTCCTGGACATGAAGTTACAGCCCTGAATGCATTTTCGCTTCCAAGTTATAAATAGAGTACAACTTTTTAATGAAAATGCTGACACAAACAAAAGAACAGTGGTGTATGACCACATCTTTTGCAGAAACAAACTGATTCTTTTAACACCATCTTTAAAGAGGTAG
This sequence comes from Dinomys branickii, assembly GCA_004027595.1. NCBI lineage: Eukaryota > Metazoa > Chordata > Mammalia > Rodentia > Dinomyidae > Dinomys > Dinomys branickii. The sequence goes on along the minus strand of PVLD010004857.1, from coordinate 44,276 downwards.
TGTTTATAGGATGCATTTAATTAAGTCATGGATATTAAATTATGGGAAGTTTTTACTTTACCAAAGTGCAATCTAAAACAGCCATTCAAGATCAATTAGTATATGTATTTATCTCCCAGAGGTAGAGAGGCTTTGCTAATATAGACCTGAATGGTAATTTAAAAAAAAATTGGATATTTGTTCTGAGTTGATTGAAAATATATGGGTCAGCAAGTAGAATATTTAAATAAATGCATATATTCGTCCTCATTGTGAGAATGCAGTAGGCGTTGTAAAACCTGAACTTACTCCATCTGTTCCAATTACGCTCAGGGTTAGAGTTTTGATCAGATGTATTTGTTGTACCTCTTGCTACTGAAGCTGGAGAGTCAGCCCATTAATCCAACCTGGGAGGAGTTGCTTTTACAACGCAGGAAGGTCCTGTGCTTTCTGCTGCCAAACACAACCTCCTTGAGGACCTATAGCAATTAATGTTCCATTTCTGTGTCAAGTACCGCTAAAAGATTATTTCAGGCCACGGTTTATCTGACCATTTTGTGTAACTCCACAGAGGCCTGGCGTAGCTGGAGGCTGCTTTGAGAAGTTGGCATCGACTCCTGCTCTGGCTCAGTATGAAGCGGGCTGTTGTTATAGACATGGCTCCTGGAATAGCTTCTCCTGCCTGGACTACCTGAGGCTAAATCTAATGAGGCAAGTCTGAGCAGAGAATGAGCACAATCAGAAGGGCAGGATGAAAAGTCAGAGTAGTAAGTGGGTACCAGGAGGTCTGATAAGAAGCCTCCATATTTGTTTTGTATAATTCACAAATTTACATACTATTTCCTTATTTTAACATTTCCTTGTTTTCAAATTAAGCAAAAAAAACCATAAGAAATATTTTAAAGGCCTGTAATCATTATTATGAGGAATACACTTCTGTTTACAAGTGCTAGGGCTTTCCATTTAATACTAAACTGTATGACGTACTCATCCCTGGAATAGTGTATGAAAAAGTCCTTTATAGAAACATGTGCAGGATGAGGTTTTCAAGTGGGAATATTCACCTGGAAGAACAGTCATGTGTATTCCCATGTCTAGTGCTAATCAGTGAGTAACAACCAATACCCAAATCAAGAGTACCTGATAGTGTCTGTGTGAGTTCCATAGCCATCTAACAGCACCAACTAACAGAGAATGGGACGGGAAGAGAGAACGGCGCACACGGGAGTTCATAGGACATCAGTTTACTTGTTTCCTGGAAAAGAGTTTCATCATAACTGTACTAATCATTCATGTTTAGAGCAATCACCATTGTCCCAAATGAACCAGATATATTGCCTAAGGCTCTTTCCCCATGCAGAGCTGGAAATAAGCTTCAAAACTACTTTTAAGGAATTCAAGCAGCTAAAAATTTACAGTAATGTTTGAGTCCAGAAAAGACTCAAAAATACAGAAATTATAAAATAAAACACTGTCAGAAAAAATCAAAACTTTGTTATTTTTCTAAAAAAAATAATAGATAATTTAAACATTCTATACTTTCCATTTTATCTTACAGTTTCTGAGGTAATCTGAGAGTAGCTAAACTGTCAGAGTTTATTGCTCAAGTGCCTTGGAGAAGCAAAGTAGATCTTCAGCTGTATCCACTTTGAGATTTCTCCTTAGCCAATAAAAATAATGTCATGATAGTAGCAAAACTAACATGCAGTAAGTAACCATGTGCCAGGAACTGAGTTTGGAATATTGCATTTATTACCTCAAATTCTGAAAATAATATTGTAAGGTAAGAATTTACTGTTACTTTAATGTCACAAATAAGGAAAGTGAGGTACAGATATTGATAGTGAAATGCTTGTTTAAGATCATAAGGGCAATGAGCGAAAGGAGAGTTCACCTGTCCTTCCAGACTCCAAAACTGATGTCCTTCCTACATTGCAATGCTCCTTTCTTAAACGATGGCTGAAAAGTAAGAATGTTCACCTGCCCTGAAAATCCCAGGCAACATCCTTGGATACATGCTGCAAAGTCAGTGCACTCTTAATTACACTATATCACTGAAATACTGTACACATCATCAAGGCTTCCTGACTTGCCATCAGCTTCTCTTCCCCTAACACCACTATTTCCTCCAAAACTTCTACCCAATACCCCATTACCTGGATTAGGTAAGAGAAGAATTTACTATTCCAGGAGTTTACACATGCTGAAACATGCTGCTCATTTACCAGAAATATCAAGGAAAGAGATACTTACAAACGTGAATCTTCCTCATAATTAGTTTATCAATTGCAGCAACATACATGTTTTTATTCTGAATGTTTTTTTTAAAAAACTTGCAAAAAATGTTTAGTAACCACAAATAGAAAGCACAAAGCCAATTCAAATTTTTCTGCAAAAGAAGCTTTGTTTAGAATTTTAATTCTGTATATGCATTCACTCATGAACAACATTTACATGTTAGTTAAGAAACAAAACTCTAACATATCAATTTCCCACCATTACTACCTCACAATGTTTGAGAGCTTGTTTTCCTTTTAACACTTCTTTCCTCACTGTTAGCTGCCCTTTGGAAGGCTGCTAAAAAGCAAATTTAGTGATGCCCTCTCTTAAATTTCCATATACTTGTTCTAATTATCCAGATCTTCTAATGGCTTAGGTAATAAGATTGCCATGCTTATTAGAAAAGTATGTAAATGGGTTTAGAAATAAAGTATTATGGGTCTCTCTTGTTCAAATACATGTGCCTGAATACACTAAGAAAACAACACAGTAAGGTCACAGAATAGGTATGTGATAAATTGTAAACATTGAAAAATTGATTTTTTTTCACTACAGTACTATTTTAGTACATATACAGGATATGTACATGTACCAATTCTCTACAATGGATATATTATATATCACAGCCATATACTGATAAAAAAAATGTTTTAAATCATCCTCAGTTCATGGTCAGCTGCCTCAAGGCAAAAGCATAGAAGGAAAGGTGTGGCAGAGCAAATACTTAAATTCAGAGCATACAGGAAACAGAAGAGAAGTGACAGGAAGTAGATGGGGACCATGTACAGTACACAGTCACAACTGCATGACTCACAAGGAGAAGTGTGCTTTACTGATCCCCTAAGTGGCTCCCAACTCAATCAAGTTGACACAATTAAACTTAAACACCACTTGAATCTAAGGTGTATGCAAATCAAAATAAAAATGAAGGCTGAATTCTGTGGCCCATGCTTTTCATCCAAGTACTTGCAGGAGGATTGCAAGGCTAGCCTGGGCAACTTGTCAAGACCCCGTGTCAAAATAAAAAAGAATTGGGTTGCAGTTCAGTGAAAGAGAACTTGCATAGCATGTCCAAGGTCCTGGATTTAATCTCCAGTGCCCAAAAAACCAAAATGAGATACCCCTTCATATCTGTTAATCAACCCAGCAATTCCACACCTAGGCATACACCTAACAGAGCAGAAGACATCTATCAACACAAAAACTTGCACAAGAATATTCATAGTGGAATTACTCATAATATTCAAGACTGTAAACAATTCAAATATCTATCAACTGATGAACTGATTAACAAAATGTGGCATAGTCATACAATGAAAACTTTTTCAACAAAAGTAATGAAAAACTAATACATGTAATAACATGATTTACCTCTGAAAACACATTTTCAGTAAAAGAAACCAGTCACATAGGACTCCATGTTACATAATGCTGTTTATGTAACATGGAAATATCTAGATTATTACACAAATCCATAGAAACAGATAATACATTAGTGGTTTCCCCAGGGTGAGGGAAGGGTGGTTAGTGAGTGACTATTAATGAGTATACAGGTTCTTTTAGGGTCATGAAACTATTCTAAAATTGGCTGTAGTGATAGTTGTACAACTCTGAACAGACTTTAAAAAGTTACTGAATTTTGCACTTGAAATGGACAAACTATAAGGTATGAAAATTACACATCACTAAAGGTGTGAAAAAATAAATAATACTGTTAGAAAACTATACAAGGTAAGAACACTCCCAACACCCATAGAAAAATGTGTCATAAAGGTTTATATCCCTCCTATGTTCTATCCAATCTTTGAATGACAAAAAATAGAAGGGAAGGGTAGAACAGATGGGTAGATAGTGAGGCCCCAAAATAAATCAAATTAGATCTATGCAGAATTAATTATTAAAGGGAAATACTTAAAAGTACTGAAAGAGGAAGGTGGGAACACAAAGCATAAACTTTACGGACCCAAGTTTTACCGTGAGCCTGCCTTTGGTTCCCTGATCGTTGTCCACCATTCCTCCATTTAGCATCTTAAACCTCGGGAACAGTGTTAGGGCTACCACCCAGCATCTCTTCATCCAAGGCGTGCTGAGTACATGCTCATGTGGGGGGATTTTTGTACAATTTGCTGTGTAATTTTTTGTGTACTCCCTGAGAATATCCTTTCATCACATTCATAAACCAGTGCTCTCCTCCATACATACTGTGGGCTCCCTTTCAAGACACCTTTCAAAGATTAATTTAACAAAATTGATATTGTATAAGCACTTCAGTTCCCAGCAGAATATTTTATAACTAGAGAAGAAATTAGTGTAAGCTTAAAATCTTATAAGGGTCAGGAGAAAAGAGAAAAGAATAACTATTGTATAAATTTCTTATTTCTTGATTTAGAGAACCTAACTCTAGCAAAATCTGGACCAGAGCCATCCTACAAAGTTCACAGATCTTTAATTGCATTGTGCTTTTTCTGAGATAATTTATTCTTTGGATTCTTTTTTTTAACCCTGTGATCACCATCCATATGGCCAGATACACTCTAATCTCTGTGCCCACCAACTGAAGGTCCTACACTCTGCAATTTTGTGCAGTTTTCTAAAACTATGAACATCTGATATAATGTTCTGACTTTTACTGCTGATAGTATGGAAATCTTGCCCACAAAATAAAAATTGGATCCAGTCTTTGGAAAGAAAGTATTTATCAAAGACAATTTTTGTATAATTTCCCAGCAACAGTGTAAGCCCAGTGGGTTCTATAATCTAGGAACTCTGGGAACACCTAGAACATGTTTTATGGCTGGGACAGATATTCCTGAGTGCCATGGTCATGGACTGTAAACAAAATTAGACCACACAGTGTATACTGAAAAGATTTGAAAAAGATATACAAAAGAAGGGGGACGAGGAGGAGGAGGAGGAGGAAATGACGGCCTTTAGTGCTATTACAGAATAGCTTATGGACCTTGTATTAGCTGTTTCAGTTAGAGTGAATGATCATGATGGCGGGTGGTCTGAGATGGTGTGAGAGAACATGCCAAAATAACAATTTAAAAGAATATCTTTCTGTTTCTACAAGAAGTATCTGCTTTTATTGATTTGTCATAAAAGAGAGAAATTAATAATCTAGAGAGATATAGTAGGAAAATGTTAAAATGTTTTTAAATGCAAAAGAGTATGGAGTCTCTAAAATTGGTTCATGTTACTCAGAATACAAACATGATAACACTCTTGAATAATCCATTCCTCCTATCAGCAAAAATTTTCAAAAGCTGCAAAATTCTACTTTCAAGGATTAGCAAACTGTATGTGAATGAACTCCTGGGACATTTCCCTGTCCTAACCCGAATGCCTCTTCTCAAGGAAAATAAATAAATCTAAATAAGTAGCACTAATTAATAATTTATGACATTTTTTTGTTCTTCTCATCAATTCATTCTGCTCCATCCAATATCTTCTGGAAAAAACTTGTTCTCTTTTTGTCTTCTCAGTACTTACCAAGTACTTACTGTGTGCCAACTATCATGTTAATTGTTGCTATTCATTTTCTTAAGTAACCTTCAAAATATACTGTAGTGCACATACCTCAGAGAAGGAACTTATCAAAGGTCATACAGATAGTAAGTGGCAGAGTAAGTGTTTTAACAGAATTCTTACTCAACTCTGAAGCTTATAGTCTTCTTCTTTTTTATTTTAAAGAGAATAATAAAAAAAGAACAATAAGTATGACCAAATACTAGACCTTTTTGGGTCTTTCAAAATGCATCTCTAGGTGATTTTCCATTTGGGGGTCTTATAGCTTTTTGTACAGACCTTTATTATAGAGTATGTTACAAACTTTAACAAATTATAAATTATAGAGTATGTTATCAACTTTAATAAATATTTAAATGTATTGTTTCCTGCTATAGACTGAGAAATCCAAGGTTCAGTTACAACACATAATACATGCTCAATAAAAGCTTCTGGAAAGGGTGAGCAAGAATCAATGTCTTCAGAGAGCAGCATTCTAATTTATAAATATTGACATGATTTTTAAAAATATTTTATTTATGTACTTAGGAGTAAGTAGTATATATATATATTACACATATTACATATAGCAATAGCAAAAATGTTTAATAAGCTCTATAATAGCCAGGACTTTATTTACAAATTATCTTATGAAATTCTCTCTTGGCATTGTCCTTTAATTTCTACTAACGGACATATAAGTATAAAAGAAACAAAATAATTATTCTACTAAATGCATAAGCATTTATAATATATATATATATATATATATGGTCAATAAAAATCACACATTACAGCTATTAACTAGGGAGTAGGTTTAAGACTCTTCCTCAAAATGATTAAATCCATACTTAGGCCATAGCTACCTTGAATGGTCCAGAGACATGCCTTGAAATGCAGCAGTCACTTAGTCTACAGCTGATTAAGTCCAAAACTTCTTTATTTTTCCACTTCTAGGAACTAATTCTTAGCTTACTTCACTAAAAATTCAGAGATCTGCTTTTCTTCATCTGGGTCCTAGAATCCATGGGCAATTTCTCAGTTGTTTAGAAGTGGCAGTATTTTGGGTAATGACTGTGCTCATATTCATGGTTATACAAACCAATGAGGCGTACAACCCAATTAAATGTAAAGTATAGGGATAAAGAATGGTATTGTTCTAGTGCTTAGTGTGGCCAAACAGTGACAGACAAACTGTTATAACTCTCACTAGGGAGGATACTTTATTTACCATCAGTCAGAAAGTATAATTATGTCCAGAGTTATGCATAATTACTTTGGGCAAATTTTCTTTTTAGATTAAATCTTAATCTGCATATTACAATTCTGGCTAAAAGGAAAAGTCTTTAAAAAACGAAGAAAATAAAAACTTCTCTGACCCATTACTATATAAGCATGAAAAGCCAAAAACGGGAACATCTCAGGAGAAACTGAACAAATAACAATAGAAGTCATTTTTGAGGCGATATTAAATGATAACAGGCGTTTACTAAGCAATTTGGAAAAAGAAGTTTTCTTAGGAGAAACAGTGATAAAATGTTCTGTACTTAAAATAAACTTGGGGCAAATGCTCACAAGAAGACCAAAACTTTTTTTTTTTTTTGGTAAAAAGTAATAAAGTCCGGTTACAAGGATACAATCATTGTAGAGCAAAACACCAAAGAAGAATAAGGCAGTGGGAAAAGTAATGTAGGAGAGAATCAGCTGAACTTTAAAAAGGCACACAAGTAGTAGAGATGATCCATTTATTATGCATGTAAGAGCATATTCATTTATTTATAACCTGACTCAGTGCTTGGAGGATTTAAGACAGTTGAGACATTCTCTTGAAAATGTAAAGGTATGATTTTCAGTATGCCCTGAGAGATGAGAAAATTGTATGCTAACTGCCAATTTTTTTCATTCTATAATTAAGAATTTATCAAACTATTCTTTGGCAATTTTTAAAATGCATAAGTGTTATATAAAGTCAGATATTTCACATGAATAGACCATTATAAATTATCAAAATCCCCATGTTCAGAATGCTTCTTTCTGTCTGAAACTACTACTTATTGCCTCAAATTTGGGGGTATGCAGGCTCAAAAAGCATTGCTGCTTAAGTATATCACTTAATGAGTTTTTGTTTTGGTTTATAAGTAAATCATATAACTCCTACATAAAATGAAACAAAAATCTAAACATTTTGAGAAAAATTTAACGATTACCAGTAAGCTATCAGGACGTTTGCACAGAATCAGAGTAGGTAACAACCTCAGATGGGCAGCTCCAAGGATCTTAGCAACTGAGGTTCACAGAATGTTACCCACAGTAATGTCATTTATATGATTTAATGGGATGACTACCAATTAATATCTGGATCAGCCCTTTCCCTTCACTGAGATGCAATACCCAGTACGCACAATTTAGAGAAAGAGATGCTTAACTTGGCTCACTGTTCAGAGGGTTTGGTCTGTGACTGACCCCAGGGCAGAAATACCATGGTGGGAAGGCATGGCAGAGGGAAGTCGCTTATCTGGTGGTGTATAGGACAAAGTGCAGAGCAGGGAGACAGGAAGACAGCCTTCCATGTCATGTCGCCTGTTCCCTGCCACCTCTGGCCAGGTCTCTGCTAATGACACACTCATCCACGAAGTCATCAAGGGGTTAGCCCCCTGACAGGTACAGCACCCCCTTGTACATACAGTCACCTTCCAGGACTCCCACTTCTGAACATGTGAGACTTTAGAGGGTTACTTTAGATCCAAAACAACAATATCTCTCAAGGATAAATGTCAGATCTTCAGGAGCAAGAATCCATCTGCCATTTCTTGAAACAAACGTCCACACCTGGATCAGTTAGTTATGGCCAAGGCCAGGCCCACCCACGCAAACATGGCCCCTGGGAGTCCATCTCTGTGGATCGGGGTCACCTGCAGAGAAGCAGATCATGTATGTTGCACAACTTCTCCCGGTCATGTGTGCCCCACTCAAAGAATATAATCATTATCACATTTAGATGAATGGCAAAAGAAACTTAGGAAGCCAACAGCTCCCAGTTCCATGGCAGAAGTGACAGAAAATGTCTTGCTGACCCTCTTGCCTGGCCACAGAACTGAAAGTCAGATTTTAAATTAGGCATTTCTGACTTACCATCTTTAGGAAGAGCCTTAAACGAGTTGTATTGCTAGTTCTTCAGGTCTCACAACAGCAGGATCTAATATGGAATGCCTAGATCCCAAGAGTCCTGCTTCCGACATAACAATGAAAAGTGACTACTATTGTTATTATTGTTTCCTAATCATCCAAAAGACTGGTTTCTCCTTGCAGTCATACTATACAGGGTAAGTAGGTTGTCAAGTTTCTTTTACTTTGGGTTGAAATCATCAGCATAGTAAAGGATCAGTTACTCATTAGAAATTCATATTGATGTTGTAGATGGGTACACTTGATAAATATAGGAATGGTGTCTTATTCGTGTTTGTATCTCCAGCAGTGACATAGCACCAGACATGAATGAAACCACTAAATTCGGACTAGTTTAAAGACAAAACTTCCCAAAACACATATACTGCGGCATCCATATGAGAAGAAGAGTGTGAAAGAGCCCATGAAAGACAGAAATAAACATTAGCAGCTTAAAAGGGTCAAAGAGCATTATTACTCCTCCTTAGGAAGAAATAAGAGAGTTGTAAACACAATTACTGAAACATAGTATAGTCTGTTTTCCACCGCCAAAGATACAATGCCATAGAGTAGGTAAGTCACAAAGAAAAAAGGTTTATTTGGACTGATGACTCCTGTCAAAGGTCACAGAACCACATCTGGTGGGAGCCTTTCTCTGGCTCCCCTGAGCCAGCATGGGGCATCACATGAGGACAGCAGGGAGCACACAAGTGTCCAGGTCTCATCCCCTCTTGTAAAGCCACCAGCATTCAATAGTAGGGGTTCCATGCTGATGACCTTGTCTAATCCTAATCACCTCGAAAATATCTCACTGCAAAACATCCTAGTCAAGTTAAATTTCTGTTTTCTTAATACATGACAATGGGAACTAAATTTCAAAATGAGTCTAGAAGGTGACAAAGCATATTTACACCACAGCCCTCACTAGACAGGAAATCAATAATCGAAGAATTAAAATTGATTGATTTTGATTCACTTAGACAGCTCCAACCTTGTAACTGGCATTAACCAAGAACACTTTGATCTCCTTGTGGAAACAGAAGCACAAATCAGTAATTATGAGATAGTATCATCAGGAATATATAATAAAAGGAGTGACTGATGAAGATAAAATCATTAAAACTTGTCCTTTCACTGGCATTAGCAGAATCCCTAAGCATGCATTCCCCTCTGGCCATCTGCTCACAAAAGTGTGACATTTGTATTCCCCAAGTCTTTTGCCAGTCTGGGCTGCCTCCGCACTGCAGGAATCTCTAAAATTTAGCAATTTAATCTCCTTCATCTTCTCTTTCTTTCACATAGAAACAAAAGCCAAGAAGAGATGCTCCACCCCTTACATGAACTGAACGAAAACCAACTTCCCTCACGCCCACTGCCTTAGAGCACAGTCGTAAGTCCTGCTATGGCAGCCCAGCTGCAGCTTCCAGCAGCCTGTGCACTGACAACAGATGCAGACCTTGAGGGAGCACAACGTATCACTTTTACTCTTTCTGCAAGAAGAAGAACGCTGAAAAAATTTTCTTGTCTATCTCACAACCACCACCGCATGATAAGCAAATTGTCAGTTATAGCACATAGTTTCCCAAGGGACCACTGTTATTTCTATCAGGCAATGCATGTACAAGAATGTATCACACAAATCAGCTACTTCCTTCATTTACTTCAGAGCGCAACATAGCAGACAAGTCCGTGCAAGGAGACAGACTCAGGGTATCTGGGATCCATGGCCAGCTCCACAGTTGACATACTATTACTGCCTCTGCATTTAAGTCTGCAATCTGCAACACAGGGATAATGGCTTGGTACCTGTTCTTTCCCAGTACACTTGAAAGATCTTTGATAGAAAATTCTACACAAATTCAGGGAGTATTATTACAGGACGACTTGAAAATTGCAAGTCCATTTATTCATCGCTATTAAGCAGTCAACCAAACAATGATGTAGACGAGAAAGCACTCCTCTCAGAGGCATCTAAAATCAAATATTGCTGAATGTGCAGCTTTAAAGAAAAATATATATGCAAATATTTGCATTTTATTGAAATTCAAATTCATCAATAACCCACTTAGAAAAATCTTTTGCTAGTCATCCTGACTCTGAAAAAATGCGTAGAATTTCTAATCTCAGTAGTTTTTGAAAAGACACAGATTTTCCTTTCCAAAGTCCTCTCTGTGAATATTCTAGCTCATGGCACTAAAGTTGTTCTAAAACATAGAAATGTCTCTGCTTCAATCTAGCCAATCTTAAAATTACCAAACTTACAGTGCAATGGTGGACAGGCATCCATGCAGGGGCTTCCACTGAACAATTCTGGGCTGGGCATTTGCCTTGGTTTTGCTGCAAATAAGTAAAAATAATGTTATGTTCCATACATTATATATAATAATATATAGTAGCTGGCATATTTATTATTGATATGTTTATTACCATATTTACAAGTATTACAGAAGCCTTTAAGGGTTTGTTTGGTGCACTGCTGCAGAAAACGGCTATCATCCAAGCATAAGAAATTATCTTTTCCTTCTTTTCATTACTCTAAGAACTAGGTGTGGGGCATTAGGCTTTCTTAACAGCTGCCCTTCCAGGCCCTGGTGAGAACCATCCAGAGTTCTCTGAACCCAGAGGCTAAACTGTTGTGCTCCCATCCAGGTTCCCAGACAACACAGGCGCATTCTATACCCTTGGATCACTTGAGTGAGGGTATGCAAATTCTCGTTTGTCTCCCCTTCCAGATTGGAAGCTCTGCTGGTGACTCTCTTGAGGGCATTTCATAGAACTCTAGGATTCTGAGGTGAAAAGGATAGGTCTTAGAAGCCCTTCTTGTCAAACCACAAGCTGAGAGGCAGAGAAATGAAACAATTTGCTCAAGGAGTCGGAGATTTGACATTGTAAGCCATTTTCTCACTTTTCTTTTTATGTAAGTAATTTTTAGTCTCTAGTTAACATATTCTTATTGTAATTCCTATAAATTCACTTCTAATTGGCCTTTTAGAAAGGAACGAAGTGCTTCCCTTTAACTAACAATACTGTTTCATCCTGGTAATAAGGAGTAGTCCCACAAATAAGAGGAGGATTTTTAATAAGACACCTTTTATTACTTTCATTCTATACTCAATGTTGATATAGGCATAACTATAATAATAATCATCATCCTAAAAAACCCACAACTGTGATTTATTGAGCTACTATGCCACGACAAATGCCACAAAAATATAAATTATGTTTTAATCCAGTGTGGCCAAACAAAAATAATACTGGAATGCAGGTATAGCTTGGATTTCAATATAATATTCATAGTAATATATCTGTAGAACATGGGAAAAGTTTCACCTTTCTGATCTATAAAATGAAAATGTTACACTAGATATATGATTCAGTGTGAAGAGAAAAAAAGTATACAGATCTTTCCCAAATTTCATATTCCTCCCATGAATGTAATGTGTTTCCTGTATCAAACGGGTTTACCTTGCAGTTGAGAGACTCTATTATCTGACCTACTGTCTGCCATCAGTTAGAGCTTTAGAAATACCAATAAGAAACGGCCCCTCCTCGGGAGTATGAGTAAAAGCAGGCCACCAGACAAGGTTACCGAACAGCGCCTTCTGCTAAGTGTGGTGTTGGAAACCAGAAAGCACTTTATCCGTCGCTTCGCTGTACCTATAAACACGGTGAAAGCTTCCATGGGTCAAGAGAACTGCCACAACAGACGGTAAGTACAGGTATTTAAAATTCTCTTTTCATAGAATTCTCATTCTCTGTCTTCAGTATCTTTCTAAACATTTAGAATATGTGCAATTCATGGCAGAGGTTGGCGTTTCCTTTCACTTGGCAGGCTCTAAGTCCTTAGCAGGCCGGGTAGAAGCAACACAAATACTCGGGGAAATGCTATACCTTTAGATTAATTCTTAAGCCAAAAATTAGAAAGGAACATTAGGATTCCCCAGCTCTCCAAGAAAAATTTTGAGATAGAAGGTTTTCCTAAATATAGAGCTTTTCCTTCCTTCTATCTCTCATTTAATAATCTGCAGGTTATTGATATGTGACTTGATTGGGATTCAGACATCCGCAACACTGACCCTGAAAAGTGTGTCCTTGATTAACACAAAGAATATCAGTATTTTTGGTCCTTTAAAAGTAGATTCATGTCCAAATCTCTCACTTCCTCAGTTGTCTTTTTCTGATTTTAACTTTTTGACAAACATCATTCTATAATATCCCAAGAAAAGTAGCCAAATGTGTTCACCATCACACCTCAGATAGATTATATAAACATTTAACATAAAGAATTTTAACATTGACAATATTTGACAAAGAAAACTATGAAGTCGTTCCTCTCAGTTTATCCCTGGGAAGAATGAGAAAATTGTGTGCATTGAGAAGGCTTGGGAAGACATACATGAGAATGCTGTGCAGTTTTCAAAGCAGTTACATCATCACCTAGCCATTTCATGCTCAGAAGTAGTGTGTGGCAGGAGAACTGATTCATCCAAATAAAGTGCTGAACATGTAGATGTTCCATTCAAAATAGCATTTTCTTCTGGAAACAGGGTAAGAACTGAAACGTTCTGGTGTTTTACAATAAAATGATAATTTTCAAAATAAAATGATTTTCATAATCATAGATTTTCTTTCTTGGGTTGAAAAGTCTCACATGATATTGCGGTACACATTCATTTAACAATCTTTCATGTTCCTGGGGCATGAGTAAAGTATGAGCAAAGATTGGGGAAAATTGCACACAGGATTGAAGTTAAGGGCAGAGTAAAGCAGAAACAACTTTATAGGGCAGATGCTTTCACTTTGAGATAAAGCTTTTATAAGGTGGAAAGGAAAGAGGATCTTCCAAGATGTAGGTGTACCACACACTATCTACAGTGTTAAGTCAAAATAGTTTCCTTATTAAGAAAGCCCCCCGTTGGGGCCCTAGCAACCCGATTTAAAGGGGGAAAGAATGATTCTGCAGTGAACAGTTGATTTTAACCTTAGCCTCACTTGTCTCCAGTCTCTAAGCCTCCAAGCAGGCACCAGGGTAGGATACACCTGTTCCACCATGAAGTGGACAGAGAGGGACACAGAGCCAACCCCACAACACACAAGGCATTTAAGAACTTAGTCTTTTGTGAAGCACTTCAGCTGCCTTTCTTGTCTTGTTTTTGAGATTTGCATATTTAATATGAATAAATAAAGGTCAGCTGGATATAGTGCTATATACCTGTAATCCCGGAGATCTGGGAGGCTGAAGCAGGATAGTCACAAGTTCAAGCCCAGACTGTAACACTTAGTGATTTAGCAAGACTTTGTCTCAAAAAAAAAAAAATTAGAAAGGGCTAAGAATGTAGTTCAGTGTGAACAAAGGCCCTGGGCTCAATTCCCAGTGCTAGAAGAAAAAAAGTTTAGAGAACTTTCCAAAAATTAAGAAAAAAAAAAAACTTTTCAGAGTGCCTCTAAAACATCATTTTTGTAGATGTAGAAACACAATGGACACTATAATCATACAAGTATATAACATACAAATATTCTTCATATGTATCCCTAAATAATTTATTTGGGCAAAATAAAGGTATCCATACAATTAGTTTCCTTTTTCCATCATATAATTCAGATCAAGATATTAAAGAAAAAGGGGAAACCAAATTTTCATAGCTATAAAAGTCTAATATAAGGAGAAACACGTGCAAAAGTTGTACACTGGAAGCTTTAAGCCCTAAGATATGATACATGTGAGATGCTAAGAAAAGTGCTCTAGAAAATGTATATAATTTTCAAAATAAATAATGGAGGACCAGTTTCAGGACTCTGATTCTATGAGTGAAATGGTGCGAGATTTAGAAAAGAGAGGATTTCTTAGCAGCTGAGGTCTCACTTTCACCTACAATTATTAAAAGAAGTGGCAATGGGTCTGCACCTAGAGCTGAAGGTAACGGCGGTGGGTATAGGAAGCTGGTGCTAGGACCTGATCTGAGAGGTTTCACCAGGAAGACAGCATGGAAAATTGGTTGAGTCTGATGAGGTGAAATTATTTGAGTCAGCCTTACACTTGAAGAATTTGTCAAGGCAAAAGAGCAATTCTATAAATGTGGTGTCTTCTAAGGCAACGTTCTGTGACTGCTGTGAACCCCAAAGCTAAAGAAATATATCACCCACATTACAAGAGATTTAGTCAGAATGACCCCCCAAAAAAAGAAATGTCCCAAGAACCACAAAAACCCCTTATGATAAAAAAAATTCTGAAGCCAGACGGAGTGGGTTAAAACCTCAGATCCACCACCGACTAGTTAGATGACCCTGGACAAGGATCATCTTGAACCTTTCTTTGCCTCAGTTACGTAACAGTAAAGAAGCTAATACAGTAAAGCACTCAGAGCTAGTTCCACACATAATCGGCGCTCTGTAAGGACCTGGGGTTCTCTTTGTGTCTGTTATCACTATCCTTATCATTATAGGTCAGCCTCAGAGAGCAAAAGGCACAGCGTGAGCTCAACAAGAAATTTGCTGCACTCTTTTCATTTGTTCTCTCTCCTGCTCCAAATCCGGAGGCATCAGTAACCAACGGTTAAACAGGGAAAGCTGAGAAAAGACACAGCGGTAGCTTTTTTCACTGAGGGACAATGTTTATTGCAATATAACGGCAATTGTTTCATTTTATGGTTAGGTGTTGTTAAACCTCATACTGTGCCTAAGTTACTAAGTTACCTTTTCTTCTCTCACTTTTTTCCCAAAACATATATATTATCTGATGATTATATAATAAAAGATAATCTTTGATGTGTAAAATATTTGGAATTTTGGTGGACATTTGGGGCTGGACAGTTCTCATTACTAAATTGAGACTGTCTTTGTTGTTTTCCATGACCATAGTTTTTTTATTTTCTTTTAAATGAATGGAAAATCATGAAAAGTCATAGAACTACTGCAGTTTTTAGTTACTAAACAACGTAAGGACCCCAACACAATTCACTGTAAGGAAACAATGGGAAATCCAGAATACAGTGATTCATAGTATATGCCATGAGTCTTCCTTGTTCAAAACATCAATTAGGGATGAAAAATACTATAATAAATAACGTCCATTTTTTCATTTAGTTTGGGCTTAATACATATTTCTCCATATGTAACTTCATCCTTTTTGGGGTTTATCTTCCACTTGCTCCATTTTATGTTCTCAGGTTTCAAAAGAGGTTTAAAATAAGTTGACCTAATTTACTTCTGAGAAAGTCTTTACTAAGACTAAAGTCATGCTAGAGACTCATGCCTCTGCCTCTTCTATAAATGAAGAAAATGCTGCTGACCTATTCTCTATAGGATACTGAGAACAAGGGCTTTTCTGTGGATACTGATGGTGCTGAATCATCTTTACACTTTCCAAACTCCCCTGTGACTCTAAGAAAACATCTGCCCAGGATAGTAGAGGTACAGCCTGTGTCTGACAAATGCACAAGAGGTACACTATTAAAACAATATTCGGGGGAGAGCAATATGGTAGCCAAGATCCTCAAGTGAACTGCCCCTGCAAACACACCCAGTGGGACAGTTCATACACCAAAGTATCAGTGCAAGAGCTAAGGAAATCTAGTGAGAGATCATACTGCCTGCTCTTAGTGTAACAAAACACAAAGACAAACTGAAGGAAGCAAGAAGGAAAGAGTTGCCTGCACCACTCCCTCCCTCAACTCTAAGCGGACTGGCAGAGAGAGAGGTACTTCCTGCTTGGAATAGAGAACAAAGTCCAGACTTAGTTTAGACTTCAAACTCAGTAGTAGGTGCATCAAGATGAAACTCAGGACTGAGGAAAACCCCAAGTTCCCTACCACCAACCCACAGACTGAGCTGCTGGAACTGCTTTGGGCAAAGCCACAGAGAGATTACTTCTAACTCTTCTCCTCCCACCTGAGGTGGCAGAGCAGGGACCTCTACCTCTTCTGGAGAGTAGGACATAAAAGTAGCACAGACTTTTTCTTAGAGCCCAGTGCCAGGTCCAGTATGGTGAGATCAAGCACACAATAAAAACAGAAGGCTCTCATATAGGCCGGCTTTTGCAGAACCTCTAGACCAGCTCTGGTATAAGATAGAGATCTCTACACCTGTAAAAGAGACCCAAGTCTGGAGGCAGATGTGGTGGGACATGCCTATAATCCCAG
This sequence comes from Dinomys branickii, assembly GCA_004027595.1. NCBI lineage: Eukaryota > Metazoa > Chordata > Mammalia > Rodentia > Dinomyidae > Dinomys > Dinomys branickii. Next base: position 27,207 of record PVLD010004857.1, on the reverse strand, counting down.
CACTTAGGCTGAAGCAGGAGGATCAATGTGAGTTTGAGGCTGTCCTGGCTACAAAGTGAGTTCAAGACCAGCCTGAACTGCATAGTGAGACCCTGTCTCAAAAAGAGAAAAAGGAAAAAAAAGACCCAAGTTGTTGCTCCATCAGTTCAGCTGTAGAGCGGCCTGCGGAACACAAACCAAGAGACCATGCAGTTCCTTCAACTGTAAGATCCAGGTGAAAACAAGTTTAGCACCCACATTGGTGGCCAAGAGATTAAATCAACCACCCACTAAAAGGTAAAAGTTAAAAATAATTATACAACTTCATTGTAAAATGAGATGTCAAAGATGTAAAACTGTAAAATCAGATATAATAAACTCAAAATGTGGGGAGAAATGGAAAGCAACCAGGGAACTTTTATAAGTGGATTTCTCTTCTTTTGCCCATTTGTTCCTGTTCTTATCTTTCAGATGTTCAGTTATCATCCTTTCAAAATAGCTTGTTAGAGTCAAAAGATGTTTTTGCAAGTCTGTGTTAACCAAAAAGCTGCAATCTAATATACATACAACAAAAGCAAGAGAAAATGAAGCCACACTACTACAGTATTTCACTTAACCTACAAAGAAAACTAAAAGAGGGAAAAAGAAAGAGTAGAACTACAGCAATACTAGAAAAGAAGTCATAAAATGGCTATCATAAGACTTTATTTATCAATAATGACCTTGAATGTAAATGACTTAAATTCTCCACTTAAAAGCATAGAGTAGCTAAATGGATTTTTTAAAAAGACCCAACTACAGTATGTGTTGTCTACAAAAATTCACTTCACCTCTAAGGAGATACACAGAAAATGAGGGGGAGAAATAAGATATTCATTCCATGGATATCAAAGTCAAAGGAAAACAAGAGTAGCAATACTATCCTACATCATATAAAATAGACATTACCAATATCAAAAGCAGTAAAACCAGACAAGGAAACTCATAAAATAGTGGTGAAAAGATCAATTTGGCAATAAGAAATATTTATTTTAAAGATATACATGCCCAGTATCAGAGCATCCAAAAATATAAAGCAAGTATTAACAGACTTAAATGGAGAGAAATACCCAAATACAATAACAGTTGTGGATGTTAACACATCAGTTTTAACAATGTACACATAACCCACACAAAGCTCAGCAAAGAAACATTACTGTGAAACTGTACCCTACTCCAAATGTATGTAACAAATGTCTATAGACTATCCCTTCCAACAGCTGCAAAATACACATTCTTGTCACTGGCAAATGGAACAGTTTCCAGAATAGATCATGTGATAACCACAGATCAACTCTCAGCAACTTTTTAAAAATGGAAATCATACCAGGTATCTTTCCTGAAAATGATTCAAAGACAGAAAGCAACAAGAAACCTTTGAAAATCATACAAAAGCCTGGAAATTGAACAACTTACTTTTGAGCAACCATTAGGTAAAGGAAGAAATCAAGAAGGAAAAATTAAAATCTCTTGAAACAAATGAAAATGAATACATAACATGGAAAATGTATGGACTATTGCAAAAGAAGTACTAGTATGGAAGCTTATAGCAACTAATGTCCACATCAAAAAAGGAGAAAGATCTCAGATAAGCAACCCGTTATTGTATCTCAAGGCATTAGGAAAACAAGAATAAACTAAATACTAATTTAATCTGTAGAAAAGAAATAAACAAAAGCAGAAATAAATGAAGTGGAAACTAAAAGAACAATACAAAATGTCATTGAAATAAAGAGCTGTCTCTTTGAAAAGATTAACAAAATAAATAAATCCTTAATTAAAGAGAGAGGAGACCTAAATAAATAACAGCAGAGATGAAAATGAAAACATTACAACTGACACCACAAAAATACCAATGGTCTTTAGTAATTATTATGAACAGTTCTATGCCAACAAATTTGATAAGCTAGAAAGAAAGATCATAGTTTGGATCTAAAATGTCTTCAAAAGGCTCATTTATTCAGAGGTAGGGCATTCTAAGGTAATCAGAATATGAGGATTCTAATTCCATCAGTGGATTAATCCACTGAGATGGATTCATAATTTCATGGCTTTGTTGGAACGTAATGAAAATTAAGGCATTGTGCCTAGTTGAAAGGATAAGGTCATGGGATATGCCCTTGGGGATCATCATCTTGTCCCATTCCCTTTTCCCTGCTCTCTGCTGCTCTGGCCTTCCCAGCTGCCATGGGGTGAGCGCTGGGCTCCGCCGTGCGCTTTCTGACTGAACCCTCTCTGCACTGCAAGTCCATAAAGAGGGGCTGGCAGCCATAGACTGAAGCCTCTGAAGCCACAAACCCAGCTAAATCTTTTTCCCTCAATTTGCTTCTCTCTGGTATTTTGTCACAGCAAGGACAGGTTGACTGACATAAATGGAAAAATCCTAGTCATGTGTGCTTGACCTTACCAGGGCGTAATCATGAAGAAATAGAAAGCTTGAACAGATGAATAACAAATAGTGGGATCGAACAGTAATATAAATCCTCCCATCAAAGAGAAGCTCAGAAATAGATGACACCATTGCTGAATTCTACCAAACACTGCAAAAAGATACAATACCCAGTGTATGTAAATGGAAATAAAAGAGGAAGCAATTCTTCCAAATACTTTTGGTGAGGCCAGCATTACTTTGATAGCCCAACCAGATAATGACAAAAGTGCAAACCATGGGTGTCTATGCTTGATGAACATGGATGGAAAAATTCTCAGCAAAATACTACCAAACCTAACTTAACAGCATGTTAGAAAGTTTACTTATCATGATCAAGTGAAAAGATGATATACTATATTCAAATCAGTAACTATAACACAACACATCAATAAATTGAATGACAAAACCACATGGTCATCTCAATTGATGCAAAGAAAGCATTGGATACATTTCAAAATCTCTTCATGATAAAAATCACTATACAAAAGCATGCAAGGACTGTATCTCAGCATAATAAAGACCATGAAAAACAAGCTGGTAGGTAACATTATAATGAGTGGAGAAAAACTGGGCACTTTCTCTGGAGGATCTTGAACAAGACAAACATGCCCACTTTTATCACTTGTATTTAATATTGTGCCAGAAAACCAGAAAAATTTGACAAGACAAAGACAAAAAGGTCATTGAAATGCAAAATAGAATTGAAATTGTTACTGTTTATGAATGAAATTACATTAAATACAGAAAACCCCAAAACACCACCAAAAACTATTAGAATCAATGCACTGAGAAAAATTACAAGACATAAAAGCAACATACAAAAAATCAGTAGTATTGCTATATGCCAATGGCAAATTATCAAATAGAAATCAAGGATGCAATAGCTACCAAAAAATTCCTAACAATGAATTTAATCAAAGGAGTGAAAGATTTCTACAGTAAAAATTGTGAAACATTGGTGCAAGAAATTGAAGATGACACAAAAGATAGAGAAATATCCCACATTTATAGAGAATAAATATTCTTATAACATTCATATTACCTAGAGTTATCAAAATACCAATCCTGTTATTTACAGAACTATAACAAATACTCTAAAATGTATATAGAACATTAAGAAAAAAACTGAACAGTCAAAGCCATCTGAGCAAAATCAACAAAGAAGAAACCAATCTGATGTCTAGTTCTAAACATACTATAAAGTTGTAATGATCAAAATAGTATGGCATTGGCACAAAACTGACACATAGAGCAACAGAAGAGAAGAGAGACTCTAGAAGGAAACTCATGCATCTACAGCTGACTTTTTTTTTTTACAAAACTGCTAAGAACACAAGTTGGAGGAAACAGTCTATTCAATAAGTAATATAGAAAAAAATGGATATTCACAGCTACAAAGATGAAACTAAGCCTCTAACTCTCACCTGTTAAAAAGATAAAGGCAAAATAAAGATCTAAATTTTCATGAATGAAACTTCTAGGAGAAAACTCAGGAAAAATGCTTCAGAACAACAGAATCAAGAGGTTTTTTTTTATCCAAAATTGAACTATTACTATACATAGTTAATTATATTAGAATGATACAAGCTTATAAACATGATATTACAAAATTTAGTTTTATAAAATACTCTAAATGTAACTAACATCTACATGTTATAGGAGCCAGCAAACAGACTAAGAATGGACTATAATATACCTTTCTTGTAAGAAAGAAATTTTGGACATTTTCTGCTACTGCAGTCAATGAATATTCTTCACTGGAATATCTTACCAATTATATCACAAACTACAAAATCTTATGAAACACAAAAAGCTGTGGCTTATTTATTTTTATATTTTTATTACTATTTTTTTTTTTGGCGGTACTGGGGATCGAACTCAGGACCCTGCGCTTGCTAGGCAAGCGCTTATTCCACTGAGCTATGTCCCCAGCCCCAGGTGTGGCTTATAAAATAAACTACTTTTTGCATCCAAGTATGTTTAAAATTATTATGTTAAGATAACATTTTTAGGTTAATAAATTATTAGCTAATGAAGAATATCTGAAATTTCCAGATCCCCAAAAAAGGCCAAATACTGAGTAACAGAGAACTCACACAGAAACAAGATCAGAGCAGTTCACTTTTATTCTCACTACTATTATAAAAACAAAGAAAAAAAAGTGAAGAGATTTACTTGGTTTAAATCCTGAAATTTATAATTAACTACATGAAAAAGCGGTCAGTTACAGTATTTCCAAAGAATAAAGAATTTTAAAAGTTGAGCTTTTGGTAAGACATAGTAACAACCTATTAGATATGCAATTCATATCAATTTTGTTCTTATCAGTTTGTATTTCAAAACATGCATAAACATTTGACAATCTGAAAAATACACATGGAATGTCATCCTTTTAAACTTACAGTTTTCTCTTATAGGATTTTCTCAGATACTGTACTTAAAATTCCGGCAAAGCCTAACACGAAGAAAGAGGTCAATGGATATTACTTCAGCATGTCCTCTGTCTTTTTGACACCTATGAATATGTATTTCAATGAAAGAACATGCAGGCTTTTGTGGATCAGGTGCCATAGACAACATCAAGCAGTTATCTAAGAAGAGCTAGCAATTAAATCTGTCCTCAATTTAAATAGAACTGCAGATTGTGGAAGTAAATTACATGTGTATTAATGAGGACAGTTTTATTTTAAAATACTAGCAAGAACACACTCTATGTGAAATCCTTGGCAATTCCTAACAAAGATTAGAGAGGAAGAATTTATTTCTCTAAAATTTTGTGAATTATTTCGCAAATAATCTTCAAAGATCTTATCATCAAGAATAAATTCCCCTTTTATTACCATTTGATATAGAAGAGGTAAGCTAAAAATAATTAATACTCTATACTCTCTTCTATACAACAAACATTTCTGATGGTACAGATAACAAATGGTAGGATATGTATTTTGAAGTTTTACTTTTCAATATTTGTGTTTTGAACTATAATTAAGTGGTCTTCAAGGAGAATCTCTATTCCTGACTATATTGCTGCTTGAGAAAATGGTATATTTGGTTATTCTGAGTCACTTCTGTCTAGGGGCCTCAAGGGAATCATTTCAAGGGAATATTGGAAACTGCCTAAATCTTTTAACATCCTCTCAGGGACTCTTTTCCACAATGCTGGTGTCATCTCTGGCTAATTGGACAAATTCCAAGTAATAATTATCATTACAGACTACTAAAGTACCTTTTGGAGGTTACTTGGGGTAAAGCCATTTGATGATATGGGTACAGTTTTTTATCAGACACGCAAACATACAAAAAGCAGAATTTCTGTGAACCCCTCCCTAGATACATTTATATACTGAAACGGAGTGTAGTTGCCTGAATACCATAATCCTGTCTTAAAATAATATTAAATTTTTGTCCAATTCTTCATGAGCTGATAACTTACAGAAAAAAATCACTTTGAAACTTTGCATTGTATAGCTTTCTGACAAATTTTAATATTTTTGTAAGTAAATATGCACCCATAATAAAAATACTATGCACTTTTATAGTTTATGTATGATAATATATTTTATCCATATGACAAAGTCAAGCCATTTTCTGCAAAACAATGTTAAGCATTATGTTGTATTAAATCACTAAAAAGCTAAAGGAATTTGAGTTGACAATCTTTTATCAAAATAAAACTCTGATTTAATTGCTTTAGTCTTTGCTTAATAAAAATGTGCAACTGGTTTGTACCTATTTTTGTATTTAAATTCTAGCAGCTTGGATTTTTAAATCACAATAGGCTGTTTTATCAGCTATATGATCCAGCTGCCAAGTTTCTTGGTATGTCAGAGGACTTTGATCTCTTCTAGCCTATTTTATTTTATCTAAAATGACATTTCAAATATTAAGGCCTAGCAAGTACTCACAAATTAGTTCACCATTTGCTTGTGTCTCAACAGAAAAGTCTATCATGACAGTACAAAGATTTCTTTTACAACTGTGTTGTGAAGTATATATTAAATACATGTGTGTATGTGAGCTTGTATATATATATATATATATATATATATGTATAAATGTATATCAACATGTGTAGATAATTGTGTGCATAACTTAGAAAATATTCCATCCATTCATTATTCATTCAATAAGAAAATATATATCAGTGTCTATGAAGTAATCCATAAACACAGTATATTTGCCAGTGTCATGCTAAATGGTTACCTATAATTCTGACCAAGAGCATTCTATCTCCTCATGGAGTTCACATTCTAGAAGGAGATAAGCACATATAAAATCTTATTGTACAACTAAAGCCTATAATAAAGACAGTGAGAACATGGAGCAAAGTGTGGTAGTGCAGTATCAAGAGCACTGAGAATTACAGAGGATTCTACATTTGAGCTGAGTCTTAAATGTTAAAAAGAAATTTATTAGACATGTATCAGGCTAAGAAGTTGAGAGGTACCCCAATCATAAGAAAAACTAGGTACAAAGAACTAGGAGGATGGAACTTAACTACAGTCAGGTAAGGCATAAAGGGAGGTGAGATCTGAAAGAGGAAAGCTAAGTAAGGGCTAGAACACAGAGGACTGTGAGCGCCAGGTGGAGCAAGGCAGAGCTCATCCCACAGGACAGTATGTCCAAACTTTAATGTACAAATCAATTAGGGATACAAATTCGCTAGAGATTTTATTAAATCCAGGTTCTGATTCAGAGGGTCTAGGATGGAACTTGAGATTCTTCATTTCTAACAAGCTCTCAGGGAATGCCATCGCAGCTGGTGAACAGAATACACTTTTGGGAATAGGAACAGAGAAACATTGAAGGCTTTTAATCAGAGTACATATACATGTATATATAGATATATATATATATATATTTTTTTTTTTTTAAAGGAAAAGACCAATTAACAACATGGAAAATGTATGAGGGTAGGAAGACAGGAATAGCAGGAAAACTATTAAAATAAGACTGAACCTGAAAGTAAGAATCTGAAAAGGAGAACTGATTGTAGGAATGTAAATAAAACAGATTAAGGAAATAAGATGAATAGGTATTGGACTTTTTGGGCTTTAGGGGAAAATACTAAAGAACAACTCCCATCTTTCCAACCACGATAACTGGGATAGTAGGGCACTCTCCACCAAGCTGGGAATGCAGCACAATAGTGACTCGTGCTGGGAGAGCTCCAGAAGGGGGACATCTTTCTGCCATTTTTGATTTAAATTTTCTCAGTGGGTAAAAAGAATTCCAAATTCTAAGAATTTCATAATTACTGTCAAATTAATGTATCACAAAATCTGTTGTCTTCTAAAAGTTCAAGAACTGAATTAGTTAGATACAAAAACTAAGTATGTGTGGGTAGGAGTATTAGAATAGGTATGAGGAGCAGGTGCTATTTCCATAGAATTTCTAATCTGGTACTAATTTTTATGCACATTGGAAGTGAAAGTGAAAGTTAGAATATTTTGGTATCTGTCTTACCAGGAAAGACCTATAACCCTGGAAAATACTCATCACTGAAGCCAGAAGAAATCCCCATTATCATGACTAGACAAGTAGAAATTTGTAACCAGAGTGATAACTGGCTAGTTGCATTAATGATATCACTGTGAAATTTATCCTTAAATGTTAGATTTCCTGAAATGAAAGAGGAAGAGAGGGTAAAATGGGAACATTCATATCTACTGACTATTGTCTATGTGTATGCAAGCCTGCTGCCTAAGCCCTGTGTAAATGTTTGCACTAGCTCTCTGTCTGGGCTGTTCTTCATGAAATCTTCACAAAGCCATTCCTTTTAAGCTTGTTAAAAGAGGCCTCCCCTGTACACCCCATCTAAAATAACTCACCTTTTTCATTCATCATTTTACATCCCATTTGTTTGCTATGTTTTAAGTTTCAGAAATTACTGACTTAAATTGTTTATTCTTTGTGTATCTGCTAACCGTCTGTACCTTCATTCTGTGCATTCTGTAAGGTCAGGGCCCGGTCCTAGTTTATTCACTGCTCCATTCTCTGCTGCCCAAAAAATGCCTGGAACACAGTAGTCACACGGTAAATATTTGCACAAGTAGCTAATAATATATTTAATCCTCCTAATAATCTTTTGGAGCACCAAAGAACTTGTAACTGGCAGAGCTAGGACGCCTTAAGGGTCTGACCCAAAGGCCGTGACTACCTATGCCTTGGCGGTAACCCGGGTTTGGTGATGGATGACAGTCGTATTCAACTGCCCCATGCTCAGTTCTGTGCAGGACCTCAGATACCTTTGGCCAATTAGCATAAAATTAGCACCTACAGACATAACTCTTACTTTCTCCACCATACAGTAATGCTAGTGGTAATAAAATGTCTCAATTTACACAAGAGTTTCCTGTTTCAAATAATTACTTCCATTCTTTAATATAAGTAGGATTTTATATTTTTCAAATATATAAACTGCTTTATTTCTGTACAAATAACCCAAGTATTAGTAAGCTCACATTATTACTCCCAACTCAAACGTGAGAAAGTAAGACTCAGAGTAACTGAATTGACTTAAGATTATTTGTATAATAAATTGAAACCTCAAGGCTATGTTTTCTGAATTTTGATCCAACACACATTTCCAAATTGCCTTTGGTAGAATACACATAAATGCAGTGAGACAGTTCTCTCAGGCAGCTCTAATCCTGAGTAATCTGCTCTAAGAAAATCTTATCTACAAACATTTGGATGAAGTAAGGATAAGTAGTGAAAAAAAGTAATGAATTCTTTTGTACTTTACAAAGGGAGTCATATATTCATTTAAATTTTGAGTAACATACATTTTTAAATATTATCTGACTTGCAAATTTTTATTTGCACGTTGTTCCTCTGTAAATACGCATTTGTCTCATAAAATAAAATTTACTTTTAAAGATTTTACAAAAGACAATCCTTTCAAATCTATAACACTTCACAACACACGTGACTTTTACTTGCACAACCAAAGAGGCTATGTGAAATATCATTCTGGTGAACAGGTTTATTAAGACACCCAGTTATTATAGTTGTATTAACAAATGATTAGTATGATTCATAGGCTAAAATTTCATTTCATTTCTAAAAGTTTACTTTTATAAGATACAGATATGAATCCAAGAAACTACAAGCTGACAATTAGTTTTGAGCAATTTTAATTAAATATTATGTGGGTGTATTATTTTTACTTAATTAGATGTTTAAGTAGAAGGGGAAACTTCCGAAATACATTTCAACAGTATGTTTTAAGCAATAACCTTGATATAATTCAAACAGAAAATGATGGAAGTGGATAGGATTGTTGTATTACAGTCACAACGACCTGAATTGGAATCTCCACTTTGAAATTTGTCAGTTGTGCAAATGTTCTTCATCTTTAAGATGTATAAGATCTTCCTTCATTTGGGTTGGTTCAAAGGGTAAACGAGTTTTCACAAAATTTATGAAGTTCCTTTAATATCCCAAATATTACATTTACAAAAATGAGAAAATATAGACATGGTCCTGCCACATGAAGAGACACAAAGAAATTAATTGCACAAATTATAAATTGCAGTAAGTGGAAATATAGGAAATATGAGAGCATAAACAAAGAATGTGTAGTCTTTTAGGAAATGTAGTGGCATATAAAGTGAGACCGGAAAGATAAGTAGGATTTAGACAGGAAGGCAAGAATTATCCAGACAGAAGAATACTAAGAGAACATTCTCAAAACAGGAGCGTGATCGACACCTCTGAAGAACAGAGGAGGCCAGCTAGGCCAGTGTGTCCATTAATTTAATGAAGAACAGAGAAGACAACAGATTTTAAACATGCTGTTGTTCAGACATTTTTAAGAGTAAGTATTTTAAGTATTTAAAACACAAGACAGAGCGGTGGAAGACAAGAGAGAACGTCAGGTTCTAAATCATGAGTAACATATACTAGGTAAGAATTTAGACAGCTGCTCAACATTAACAGAGTGCTTTGGGGGCTTCCATGTGAGAGCGGCACCTTAGGCTTGTGTATTAGGTTGATCCTTCTGTCATCAGAGACATGAGAACGCTAGAGGAGCTATTATACTAATGGCATTAATATCCCAACGTGTTGTATGCTACTAAAATGGTTAACCCTAGGTTATTAAGATGGTCACGCTATCTCTTCACATTGGCTCTTTTCCCTGATTTTCTGCATAAAAAGGTTATATTATGTTAAATTTTCCCTACTAGTAGTGTATTGCTGCCTCTATGACAGAAGAATGTATTTTCCCTAGTGTATCAAGGCCCCCTGCTCCAATCTTGGTAGGTAAATATAACATTTAGAAGACACTTGGAAGGAGAGATAATAGAACTAGTGTCATTGGCAGGACATGTAGAGGGCATCAGAGAAAGAAAGGTAGGAGGCTGTAGACCCCTAACAAGGAACAGTGTACCTGTCCAGTATGAGGTCATATGCTAAGCACTTCATATGTTTAATATCATGGAATCTTTAAAAAACCTGTGAGATAGGTGCTCTTTTATGGATGAAGCCAAGTAGTGAAAGTGGAAACTATTATGCTTACTGGAAAGGTATAGTGATGGCAAATGAGAATGTTGCAGAAAACAGAAGGGAACTCACATCAGGGGAATTATATGGGAGAGAAGTCTGGGCAAATAGGGATTTAGAACCAGTGCTGATAACATATGAAAAACCCATTTTGCTTAAAACAATACAAATGTCAACATCTTGATATTTATGGCTGGACCTATTTCAATCTGTGCATTTTTTGAAGTTGTTACTTATCTCAGACACCTTACATCTCAGCTACCTTGAACTTCCTTTCTTCAAATATCCAGTTCCTAGTAATATTCTCTCATCCTCCCCAGGAATTTACCTGGAATGACTTTACTATCCCATTGTGCCCTCCATTCTCACAAATCACATGAACTGCCACTCTTTCAGATTTTCTCTGATATTTATCTCACCTGCCCTGCAACCAAACCCATTAAATTCTTCGTGTGTTCCTGTGCTCATCTCCACAGCACCCCTCATTCACCTCCTCTTCATGTGGCCCTGTTTCCACAATTGGTTATTTTTCCCATTAGACAACAAGTTCACTGTATCTCCATGCCTTCTAGTAAGTCAAGCACATAGTAAATATTCAATAAATACTTGCCAGATCACTAAAATCAGTGAAGGGATGTCTTGCTTCTACTGTGGGAGCTGACCCAACTATAGGTCTGCATGAGTAAATAGCTTTGTCTGTGAGTATAAGACCACTCAGAAAGCATTTGTTGCCTAGGTGATTTGTTTCATTTCCTTGATATAAAGATGTGGTGTAACGTGAAAGTATTTTAGCTTCCTAAAAACCTCTAGTTGTAAATATTTCTAGTGTGAGTCCATTTCCAAAAAGAGAACATGCCACTTTTTCTATTTAAATTATCATATGATACATGGTAGCCTCGATAAAAATATCTTTTACATGTCCAGCATAAACTTGTATTTCTTTTCAGAAATTCTAAGTTTCTTTAATTCTTGTAAAAGACTGTGGGTTGACAGAGGCAAAGAGTAAAATTATATTTACAGAACTGATGTAATGTTAACAACAGCAGTAAAAGCTTCTTTACTGCTTCCTGGTCCACTTTTCATCTGATATTTGAATTATATTATGCACATTAACCTGTTAACATATTAAGTTAATAGTGTCATCATTTATTAGTAAATTATAGCAGTAATTTAACAAATATATTACAGTTTTATTTGTAGATTATCTCTCTGAACTTTTAAAAACATATACAAGTATGATTAATAGACATCTGGAGCGATAGCAATATATAATTCACCAATTTTAACTTTGAGATGCTTAGTGAACCAGAGTAATTTTATTTGCAGAGTAATTTTCTTTTTAGAATAATTTTAGATTAGAAATAAAAACTGAGGCATCTCGAAGATATAATAAAATGTACTCATTTTTATAGAGAAATCAAGTGATGTCCACATGCCTCTGGGTGCCCAGTCACAGAGTACAGATTTATCTTCATTTTTCATACTATTGCATATGATACTTGAGAATGCTATCTCAATAAAAGAAAAATGCTATGGACTGCTTTTATTTCAGTAAATTTAGTCCAGATCAGTCCCTCCCTTCGTACACAGAGAGGAACTGCTCGAGGTTTCCATCCCCTGCATGGTTCCAGCCCAGTGCTGAGCGCTGTTGTCTTAACTTCACAGTTCAGAAAAGGGGTCTGTAATGTTTAGCAAAATAAATCAGACACATGAGCTTAAGTCAAATCAATATTAATTAAAAATAACTAATAAGCCCTTTTATACTGCCATTATTCAGTGGTATTTCTCAATGTTTCATAATATTCTCATTCATTAATCTTCTAATAATTATTCTTAAGAATGTGAAGCAAAGACATGAAGAGGAATTTATTTCTAGAGCGCATATAATAAAGAAGAATGAGAGAACTCCAAATACAGAGGTCTAGGAGGATCCCAAAACCAGTAAATGCCTTTCATGCCACGGCAGGAAGGAAGGAGGAACCAAGACACTTTATCAGTGGAAGTATTTCTGTTTCCTTACCACCACAAGCTTTGGTAGAATCATGGTCACCTGCAATATTGAGATATGTCACAGATGAAGTGGAGTCTAGGACAGATCCAGATAGCTAATAGCCCCAGTCTCAGATAAAAGTTTTACAGAAGTAGGACTGGCAGAGGGATTTAATGTTGGAGAAGAAAGAGGTGACGTTGAACAGAGATCGAATTAAAATTTCCAAATTGCTTGAAAGTTTCATGTCAGTGTCCCAGGAGCAAGAGCACACCAGGTACTTGAGCACCGAGGGATGACGTAAGGAGGTGTCAATGGCGATAAGTTAACGGGTCATATCTGGAGGGAGAAGCCCTCCAGGAAAGCTTAGTTCTTTATAAATCTATCAGCCTATTTACCATTTACACACTGTAATGCAACTTTTTGGTGAATAACTTTTCTTTCCAAAATGATATGAATGATACTCTAGAAACATTCATGAATATAACTAATTTTAGTTTTTTAAGTGTCCTCTTGCATTATGTACTTTATATGACAAATCAAAATACTAGAATGACATTTACTTCTTATACACAATTTCAGGCAGAGTAATAGCTTACCTTTTGCCTGTACCTATGATTGTTAATACCTTGATGTATAAATATAAAAGATATTTAAATTATGTTATCCAAAATGAAGGAACTTGGATCTCAATGTTGATTTAATAGACTTCCAGTTTTGACTTCTAACTAATAACTTTTCATAACTTATTTTAAATTAGTAATCACACTTTATGGCACCTGAAATTATAATTTGAAAATAATTATAAAGCACATGTAAGTTAGATTTGACAGTATTCTCTCAAGAAATTAACACCAAATGTAATGCTTCAAGAAAGGTAACACATAATTAAGAAAATACTTTCTTCCCCAGATTGCATAAGGAAATGTCTTTTCCACTTACCATTTTAAAATTTTGTGTAGTATGTTTTATTTATGGAATTCACTGGGAAAAGTAACTGAGATTTTTTTTACACAAAAATAATATATCTTGTAATTTAGAACCATATCAAGCAGTCCACCTAGAAGCTTCTAGGTGTTAAGTTTGCTACCATCAACGAGGCTGCCATGTGATGGTAGATTCTTTGAGAATATATTCATGAAAATAATCTGGAATTTAATTTATAGAAATAAGATTTAATGTATGATGGGGGACTTAGTTTGTGGCTTCAAAATTAAATAATCTTAGTGGTAAAAAGAGATCACAGTGGAAAACACACTTCCTGAGTCTCATGCCCTAAGCTATTGATTTTGTCATGTTTAATGGATATTCAGTCAGTGTGAAATACTGTAAGATATGGCTCAAATTAACTCATGGTATGCTTACATGCAAAATGAAAAGGTAGCTAATGAATGTGTCTTTTAATTAGTTTTTCTTTAAAAATAATAGGAATTCTATTCAGATCATCAGTGTTATGAAATTTAGAAGCACTATTTAGAACTGAGGAAAGAATAAAATGACTTTTGAAATTTTTCTGTCAATAAACCCATAAAAAACTACTTATTGACATTATTCCATTGGCACTTTTATTTGCTTCTAATCAAAGTAGGGGAATCTGTTAAACATTAGATATTATTTTTATTTGTTTGTTTTACACTGGAAACTAAAGACTTTTTTCCCCTTTAAAAGAATCAGTAAAATGTGGGTGTCAGAACCCTCCAATCAGGAACAATATGCCAAGCCACAGCACAGTTCATTGGCTTCTTCAAACACAGAAGACATGGTTTGTATGAAAAGCTAATTATCACACTCAGAAAAGCTACCCTGATCTGGTATGTTTAAATGACGTGTGAGCTATACTACTACTATACATATTTCAATTATAACCTATGATTAGATACAAAAGCAAATCCTACCACACACACACCCCCAACCCAAAGACAAATTCTTCCATTTGAGCAAACACACAGTATCACTTTAAGAAGTTGAAATCACAGAAAGGCAGGACCCTCAAACCCTCTTAGGGAACAAAATGCCCAGCAAAATAAATTACACTAATCATTTTATCTCATGAACTGGCAGCACCTACTAGAGCTGTTTAATTACAGGACCAGAATAGTAATAGAAAATGTTGCACACAATGACAGCTCTGCTTCCTGTCCTACCTTTGTGGTGACAATGCACAGGCAATCCATCCTGGATCCCTGCACGGGACTCAGTACATGCAAATCACACCAGCAAATCAGCAAAGGTGAGAAAAGCCTTTTGGTAAATAGCGCACTGAGAGAAGCAGAGCCTGGATTCTGCACGAGACGGCTTTTCCAAGGGGGCCCCTCATGGGAAACTCGAGCCCTCCTCCATACAGCTCAGGGCAAGCAGGATTCTCCTAGGCACCAGAAAATCCCCTAGAAATCAGCTCCGGCAAAACTTCTCGCTGGCTCGCTGGGCTCCGCGGCTGCATAGTCTTTCATCGGAATCCGTGATCCTAGCGAGGCTTCCGTGAGTGCCCGCCAGTTCTGTCCTGGAGATGAGTGTTACACGGAGCACCAGAGAATCACATTTCAGCTCTCGCTCTTGTTTCTGAATCCTGATCTGCTGTTTCAGTATACTCAAAAGATTTCCTTTGCCAAATTCCCCCCTTTGCTGCCTTCGTCTTTCCTACTAACTGCTCTGAGTAAGCACAACGCAAAAAAACTACCCGGCCCATCTATCAAAGGGCTGTCGTTTCTCTGCCAGAACAGCGGCGTTTGGTAATAAAAAGCTATTTATTATAAGCATGATTCCCGGGAGCCTAAACGACTGGAAAGATATGAGTGAAAAGCGAAGGTGCATGCAGTGCCGCATACATCACATCTGAACTCAGCTGCAATTACAAGGGCAGCTTCTTACAAACGACTAACAGCTGGAGAAGGAAAATCTGGCCAGGGACACAAAAAACTGCAGATTTGGAGGCTTAACTTAGAAAACGTCAAAATTTCTTGTGCAGCGATTTGTGTGGTCTATGACATACTCAAATGGACAATTTAAACAAAGAAGTATATTATAACAGTGGGGTGGGAGGAGGCTTCAAAGTATTTACAAAAGTTCCACATTTAAAGACAGAAAAAGGAGTTCTTTCCCAAACTTTTCCCTCTTTACTGGCTGTCTGCAGGCACTTATTATGTGGGCAGAGCTTTGTGTTCCCTTCTGCAGCATTTTAACAGCCGAATGATTAGGCCCCCTCCCAAGTCCCTCCTTTCTACCAGCGAAGCTGCTACATAGACTGCCTTTGAGGTGCCTGACAAGCATCATTCTAGATAATAATACACCTTTTTTTCATTATCTTAGATACCTAGGCAGAAAGACAGGAGCTCAGCAAGAAGAGAGGGAGGGAAAAGGGAGAAAGAAAGAGAGAAGGGGTAAAAGTACTGCCGGGCCAGGAAGAATGGAAAATCTTTTCTCCAGGAAAAAATGACATAGTCATCTGGACCACTGACAACATTAAGAAGAAATATCTATCTAAGGACCCAAACATTTCATTTACTGCTTCAAGATACTGGCAGGACTATTCCCTACCTCACCACTCACCACCAACCTCTTTTTAAAACAAAAAGCATTTTTTATAACAAGCAATTTGAAAAAAGATAGAATGATAAGACTCTTCTTTGTTCCTTTCATGAATTATTCAGGTTCAAACCTCAATAACCTCCTGATTGCTAAATAGATGAATATCTCAGAAACTGACATGTCATTATTTTACCAAAAGGAGAGCACTCTTTTTAAAGATTATTTTTAAAGCTCACAGCAAATCAGATATGTGTTGAGAGAATAAAAGGGAAAGAAGCTCCTAAAGTTTAATTTGATATAACATCTTTCCAAGTGGTTTAAAATTACAGTTAAGAAATAATTTCCTCTGAACTGTTATCTTACAGGTACTCTGTAACAAACTTTAGGTAATGTTCAAGGTAAATAATGCAAATAAAACCTATTTCATGGTCCCTTCACTTAGGTAATCAGCTTCTGGTTCGGTAATGTAAAAAGGTTAAAGAATCCTGCTTTGTCTATTACTACCTCCTTGCCATAATTAATTTAACTGAAGCTTATCTCATGGTACACAAACCTTCGTATCTTCAGCATTCCCAAGTCCCAGAGGGCTTCCTTGATGCAACCAAAGCGTCTAATATGTAAATGGTCTAAGTGACATATTCACGTTCAAAATAAAGTTTTATATCCCTACAGCATTTTAAAGTTGAAAAAGTACTTTTCACATCCTCACAAATTCAGAGAGTTTATTTGATTTTCTAAGAACCTAGTCACCTTCTGTGGCAACTGTAAAGAGCACGTCTCTTAATCGCAAGTCCAGGCTTTCTTAGTCACGACCAGAATAGACAGCCAGAGGTTAGAAAGAGAGAGTAAATTGGATAGCAGGGTGAGATGAACATTTTCACAAGGTACCCTGAGAAGAAGGGTACCTTTTGAGCGGCATTTCAACTACCTAGAGAGGAGGGGAAATAGGCAGAAGGGGTCTGATTAGTCTTCCGACCCTGGCTCATCACAGGTGAAAGCACTTTATAAATTACACAGGCCTGCAGAAAGGAAAGGCAGCTACTGAGGCACAGCTCCTAGCGTTCCACGAGCCCTTGTCTGGCACCTGTTTGTTGAGGGAGGGTTCCCTAGTAATTATTTGATTCATGCCTGTATCATCCACTAAACAGAGCTCCATATAGTTTTGACTCTTCCTATTGCCTCATCTAGTAACTCATCCATTCAATAAATATACTTAAGAATCTACTTATGTAGAGACAAAAATGTGAACAAAAACTAGCAGAATCCCTGCCCACAAGTGAGTCAAAAACTATAGTTACTACACAGTAAGCACTTAGGGTGTTTTGAATCATAAAATAGAAGCACTTAGCCTAGAATGGAGTAGTCAGGAAGGCTTTCTGGAGAACAGCCCTGGGCTGCACTGAGAACGACCAGAAGAGTGAGCTAGAAGGTGATAGGGAAAAATAACTCCAAGTTCTTGATTTTATTTGAAAAAGAAGGATCAATATCATCTTACACCTTTGTACAATCAGCTTAATAAACATATCCAATGGGATTTCATTAAATAAATTTCTGCCTGGCAAAAGAGTATTGTTTATGTAATATTAAGCGATTACAAACAAGTTATATGCATGTTCTATACTGATGAGCTTTTGTTCATCGCAAGTGATTACTTAGATAAGGTATGTAAGTTTAGATGTTAATAAATATATAGCATTTTAAAGCACACTCTCATCCCTTCCATTGATTTTCCTCAGATATAAAGATGATAGAAGATAACCCACTCCTTTGCCTCAAGGGATACATTACTTTATTTTTAAAATTAACAAGGCATCAGCTAAAAGCCATTTTTTACAGACATAGAGCTCAATTGGGCCTGTGATTTCACAAGAAGTGTTTGGCAAGATATAATGTCACAGCCTGCAAACTGCTTAACTTATTTCTTAAGGTTAATAATATCACGCCAGGAGTATATTGATTCTTAGTGAAACCTACCGTTGGAGGGGGCTGGGGAAATAGCTCAGTGGTACAAGTGCCTGCCTGGTAAGTACAAGGGCCTGAGTTTGATCCCCGGTACCGCCAAAAAAAAAAAAAAAAAAAGAAACCTACCATTGGAAGGTTTTTAATATCAGAAAAATTACTATTATAAATTACTTCCAGTAAGCCTGTAGCTTAACCCTTTAAAGGTCTTACTTTCATTTGTTTTCAACAAGGAAAAAAATCTCTAGAAATAAAATATATCCTACATCTACTGTCCTAGAATCTAAGCCACTTGAGGGCAAATTTAAGGACTATCTTGCATCTACTATAGTAACTATGGTTACTATGGTAACCTTGCACTTAAGAGGCATGAAACTATTTGTGGAGTGGAGGATGATCATAGCTCCAGTTCTGCTATTTATTTTTTCTTGACAGCAGATCTTTTAAACCTATATTATATTTAAACTTATGCTTCCCTCATGAGGAGGGCGATTCCAGGTGAAGTGCTGCAACAGGACACTTCAGAAACTAGGTGTTTGTCCTTGTAATAGACAAATAGTAATAAACATAGGCATTTTATTAATAATAACAGTAAATTCTTAAGTAGATTTTTATCCAAAATAAAAGAGTGCGGCACAAACAGAACCAAAGGCCTTTTCTACTCAAAGGTAACCTAGCTTCAGCAGACTTATACCAAAATACAAGAATCCCCCTAAAAATATGGGTACATCTCTGGAAGTCTACACTGAATCCTTTTATAGTTTGTAAGGGTCTTGAGAGCAGCCCTACAAGGGGTGGACTTCCACATTAGAAGGATTAGCTCCAAGGGGAATAAGAGAAGAATCCACCCACTGGACTCCCAGCCCCGCCCGTCTGTTCCTCATATACCCAAGACAGCAGGCACACGAATGACATCTGCAAAGCTTGTTAGCTTAGAAAAATAAATAGACTGCAGGCAGGTCATGGCAAAATGCCTGCCCTCATTTCTGAACTCTCCAAAGGCAAGTAGGAAATTAGGATCAACTGGAAAAGGACTGACTTTTGTAACATTTCTATTATGTAATAAAAAGAATCAGTATGCTATTGTATTCTGAAAATAATTCATGAAAAGCATAGGTCTATATATTCTGTGCAAGTTCAGTGTGTATCTTTTTAGAAGACATGAAAATTTAAAAAGCAAAATTTTAAGTGAACTAATAAAAAAATCGAGAAATTTTAACTTTTAACCTACATCTTCACAACAACTTTCATTTGCATAGACCCGAGTTGCCTGTCAATTTTGCTTATGTATGTGAATTGGAACATCGTCCATTAATAACTATGTAGTTCTTCCAGTTAGAATCCTCAAAAGTAAACAGCCTTTCAAAGTTTGAAATTTAGATAATTATATATGGTAAACAATGCATGATAAAAAAATTCAATCAAGGTATGTTTTCCTAACAAACTGCATGTTTTACAAACCTTGCTAAACATTAAGTACATTCCTTATGAGGCTTCATTTTCCCTAGTATTCTATAATTCTCTGAATTGAAGAGGTTCCAAAACTCCAAACAGTTATGTACAAGCTCCAAATCAAAAGCGCTGCATGGTCTGAAATGCAATTTTGCTTAAAATATAAATACCCTCAGCAGAACTGTTAAATATCCATCCCATACTTCACCTTCCCTCACCCCCATCACCAGCCTATTGCGGTCTACTGTTCCCCTCTGATTCTCCCTTCAGGGTATAGAAACTGCTCCTTCTGCCAGGAGCTTCCTTCCACCATACCTTCACACACTGCTTCCCCTAATTATTCAAATCTCTGCATAGATGTTCCCATCTCATTAAGACCCTCTTAAACTGACCCCTCTAGTTAGATTAGATCCCTTTCTGTCTTCATTACATGACCCTGGTTTATAGCAATGATCGCAGTTTGAAATTACCTTCTTTGTTTCATACTGTCTCCCACCTGAATTTTACTTATGAAAGCAGGAACCTGGTCTGTTTTGTCCAAGGCTATTAAACCAGGGTGTAGAACACAACAGGTGCTATGTACTTCTGTGAATGAATGAATAAAATGTCACACAGGGAACCCTTTTTTTAGAAAGTAATTCCCGAATCAGTTTCCTACATACAAATTTTAATCTGTGGTTTCTAATGTAGCTTACTTTCTACACGGTGGTTTACATTAATGATAGTATTTATAAATATATAAAACAAGAATAGTTCTCAGATTCAACGTTAAACTTTTATTTATTTAAATTTTTTCATTGTTTTTACATTAACATTTTTAAAACTAGGTCTTTTGCAAATTGTTACTTTCATTGTCACATGTTGGAGGAACAGAACGATTACATCTCTCACAGGGAGCTGGTGCCTGTGCAAACGCATCTGAATTCTTTTTGACAGCCTCCTCCTGGTCCCTCCTCCCTCTGTCTCCCGGTCCCTCCCCTTTTGCAAAAGAGCTATGTTCCTGTTTCCTGCTGTGATGCTATGGCGCACATGAAGATAGCAAAATGATTACTATAGTGAATTCAGTTAACATCGCCGTCATCTTACTATGTTGTCCACTATCTTTGGTTTTCTACAAAAGTGTCTAAAATCTCCTCAGTTGGGCATGCATCCCCCGTAAGTACAATTTCATGAGCTATAGTCTTTCTATTTCACATTAGCTCTCAAGACTTGCTCGTCCTACATATCTACAATCTTGTATTCTCTGACCTACATGTCTTTCCCATCTCTTTACCTACTGGTAAACACTGTTCATCTCTTTATATTCAATTTTTTTCCCTTTGGATTCCATAAATAAGGGAGTTCACGCAATATTTTTCTTTCTGTGGATAGCTTATTTCACTTAACATAATGTTTTATAAGCTAATCCACATTGTGGTAAAAGGCAAGGTCTCATTTTTTCAGGGGTGAATAATATTCTATTGCATATATATGCCAGTCATTTTATTCACTCATGTCAGTAGGCATGAGGGACATTTCCATATCCTAGCTCCGGTGAAAATACTGCAATGAATATGATGGTATTCATATTTTCATTTCCTTTGGATACATTCCCAAAAGAGCGCTTGCTAGGTCATAAGATAATTTCAATTGTAATTTCTTTTGAAATCTCCATATTATTTTCTAGAATGGTTGTAGGAATCTAAATTTCCACCAGCAGTGCATAAGGGCTCCCTTTTCTCTACGTCATCCCACATTTGCTGTCCTTTGACTTTTTAATAATAGCTGTCCTAGCCGTCCTAAAAGATGTGAGCTGGTGTCCCATAGTAACTTTCATTTCCACTCTCCTGAGGCTTAAGGACATTGAGTACTTTCCTGTGTACCTGGTGGCCATTTTCTGTGTCCTTTGGAGAAATATCTGTTCAGAGCTTTTGTCCATTTTCTAATGGGTTGTCTGTGTTTCCACTATTGAGTTACTTCAGTTTTTTTCACACTTTGGATAATAACCTTTTATCAAATATATAGTTTATAAATACACATCAATTTTGTATTGAGCAGGCTGTGACTAGGAACTTTCACATGCATAACATCATTAATTATTCATAACCCACGAATTAAGAATCAATTTAAAGGTGAAAATACGAGACTCGTAAGAATTGACAAATGCAAATTTATATGGCTTTTGAGTTGGTAAGGCAGTCTGGTAGAAACGCTATTGATTTAGCAAGTGAACCAGTATAATCCAGGACCCTCTAATCCCAAGTCCTATCCTATTTTGATTGTAATGTTGATATGTTATAGTTTTAAAAGTATTGAATTCATTGATTCAGGTAGTAAATACCATAAATTTCAATGTTTCGTTCTAAATATTGCACGTATGAGAATATACTTCAAACATTCAAAATCAGGATTCAAAACATTGATACATTAAACAAAAATAATCTTATTTCTGAAGGATCTGTACTGCTGTAGTTACATACAGTAAGTAAATAAATACATTGATATTTGATTAATTATTTTAAAATGGATTTATGGATATGAGAGTTGGTAACATGAACCATGATCTCCTGCAACGCTGGTACAGACAGTGTAGCCACTGGTTTTTAATGAGCAGAACACTAACTCTGAGATACTACAAGATACTCCAAGATGAACCACATGTTCTCATCAACCTGGAAACAAGAGCAATTGCATGCTAGGTTTTAAATTAGTAAAACAAATTAGCCAGAGTTAAAAATAGTTTTCCATTAAAAATAAAAGATCATTCTCACATTAGTTCTAGAGATAATTTTGTCACTTTATTTCACTGATACTGAAAAATAAAAACTATACCCACTGATGGGAAGAGTGGGGCAACATAAGGGAGGGTAAAGGAAGGATGGATATGATAAATATGTTATATGTTATAAGTATTTTATAAAATTCATGAGCACCGATGAATACATTTTAAAAACAACAAAAAGGACACGATGCAGCTTCGAAATGCTCATAGTATGGTGCAGGAAAAATATACCCAATATTAATAAACTTTGACCTTCATGAGTTTCATAAAAACAATAAAATTCAAACTTGCCCTGGAAGAAAGAGCTACCTTGGGAAGTGGTATATGTTCTATAATTAGAAACTTTCCAGTAAGCAGAAGATTCCCCTTCAGTGAGGTACAGTAAAGGAGACTGAAAACTAAGGAGCACCGTTCCTCTGGATTCCACTGAAATTACTTTTAATGATAATTTCAAAACGGCGCTCCAGGAAGATTAGCTCAGAATCGTCACTCATTATTCTTATAGTAAAATCATATGACGTTGGGTTTACAACCTCAACTGTTTTTAAGTGTAGAGTTCAGTAATGTTATGTATAGTTATATTGTTGTACAATAGACCACTAAAACTTTTTCACCTTGGAAAACTGAAACTCTACAGGTGCTCAAGGTAGTGTATACCTGTAATCCTACTACAGACAGGGAGAGCTCAAGTTCCAGTCCCACCTGAGCAGTGTAACAAGACCCTGTCTCAAAATTTTTTAAAAAATGAAAGGGAATGGGAATACAGCTCAGTAGTAGAATGTCCCTGGATTTGATTTCCAGTAACAATAAAAAAAAAAAAGAACAGGAAGGAAGGAAGGGAGGGGAAAGGAAGAGAAGGGAAGGGAGAATTCTATTATCTTTTATTTTGCTCTTTATATTTATGGTTTCACATATAAGAAAAAATGTGATATTTAAGATGGCCTCGCTGGTATTTCACTCAATAGTATGGTCTCAAGGTGCATCTATTTCCCTATAAATGACTCTAGTTTACCCTTCTTCACGGTAGAGTAGTGCTGCATTGAAGGTAAACACCATACTTCCTTTATCCACTTATCTGTTGCTGGACATATAGGCTGCTCCCAAGATTTACTTATGATGAATTGTACTGCTATCAATATCCCACTGTAATATGATGTTTTTAATTCTTATGGGGAAATACCTAGAAGAGGACTAGCTGGACCAAATGTAAATTTCGAGTTGATTTTTGTACATGATATAATCAGGGTAAAACTTTATTCTTCTGCATGTATCCAGTTTTCTTCCCCCCCCCCAATTATCTAAGAGATTTTTTTCCATTGCAGTTTTGGCACCTCTGCTGAAAATCATTGATAATATACATGAGAGCTTATTTCTATGCTTTAATTCCTTTGCATTTTTCTGAGTATATTCCCATGTATTTGTCTTTATATTAGTATCATATAGATTACTGTTGTTTTCTAGTATGTTTTAAAATAAGAAGGTATGAGGCCTCCAACATATTTTTTCAATATTTGTTTGCCTATATAGTATTTTAGAACACTTTTAAAATTAATATCAAGAATAGCATCTATAGATGAATATCATGAAGGAAAAGAAATTTTCTGTCAATATAGGGAGGGACAGAATATAGAGAAACAGAGCTGTACTGAAAAATTATTCAGGTGGTACAGTTACTGAATAGAGTGTAAATATACACTGGTGACTGTAAAAGTCTGAAAGTGATGCAAATAATTTGTATATTCTATCAAATTGCCATAGGTACATTATAACCTAAAAGGGCACATAATTTATCTAAGAAAAATCTTTCACTTTAGATGAGGTAATGGGGGTACAAATACACTGTGATTTGCCTAAGATCACTCCGAGAATATGGGTACAAAAACAATAGCACAAGCTCTCTGGATTCCACTTACGACTTCTGGCTACACAATACTTCCTTCTCAGTCTGCTATGCTTCCTGCAGTCAAGTTCCTCTCTGCCTTTTTCCTTCTCTATTGTTATGAAAGACCAAACTCTGCTCATGCATTGCAGTATTTCCATTGTGTCCACTTAGCACCTTTATCAATCAGTTCTAATTCGTAAGATTGGCTAAAGTATGACTTCTATTAAAGAAATTAGAGCAATCAAAAGGATAAAACATTAACTACAAATATTCTCAACAGGCATTTAGTTCTTCAATCATGTCTCCCAATGTATGCAACATCTAGAGCATTTAGTGATCAAATCTTGCACATCTATTTCATGTGGTCCTTAATAGTGTCCTGAAGGACAAGCACAATAGGTATTATTCCACTTTATAAATAACGCTAGACCATTTAATCTACTTAGTTAATCAGTGGTACAGACAAGGAACAAGCCCTAGATTCTGACTTTGGATCCTTTGTTCTTTGCATTCTCTCTCACTGTCCTACTTTTGCTAACACACTTAGTTCTCAAACAGTGCACTATATTCTCTTAACGTATTTTCTTTTAGTTCCCCTGTTATGTAAAATTCAAAACGTCATATTAAATTTATCCTGTAAATCCATCATTTAACTTTCTTATTATCCCCTTGTAGTGCCCAAATCTCAATCTACATGGCCACCAAGAATCAGTGAATTCTGTAAGTGCCTTCCTTTCCTCCATGAGCTGATTAAAAGTCATTATTTCCCACTAGAACCTGGGAATATCAAATCTCCAAACATTATCTTTTGCACAGCAGATTTATTAAACACATAATATAACCCTAAAACTATTTTTAATTAGTTGAAGTTATTCAAAGAATGCAACAGAAGTGAAGCAAAATAAAGGCACCATATTAAATGTAAAATGTCTCTTCATCAATAAATGTCTGAAGTTCTTGATGTGTCTTTATGTTTATTTTTCAAATTTTCATCAAAATACCACCTTGGTAATATGTGAAACTTGCAAATTATTTCAATAAACTGATAAATCATTATTTTCCAGGCAATTTTAAACATATTCACATGCAGGGTCTTATTAAAATGTCATAACTCTCTTATGAGATAAAGTGGAGCTTTTTAAGTATATGCTAGCAATGTATCTTCCTACAATATAAACATAAAATCTAATACACATGGCAGCACTCATCTCATGAAGCTGACTGAGAAGCTGGCACAACTGTATCCCACTTGGGCCTGATGATTTCATCTTCAGGAAACTGTAGTACAAATATCTTTGTGGGCAGCCAGGAAGTCCAAAAATTTGTTTTCTAAGGATGCATAAGCCCAGCAGGGACATCCATCCTCCTTCCCCCCTTTTGGAGAAAAACAGTATCATTGCCAAATTAGGCAACTTCCTTTCCTGGGAGCAAATTTAGCATTTTATAACTGTCTCAGATAGTTTAAATAACACCTTCTACGTTAAACAAAAACACTTTTCAAAAGAGAAGCAAATTAGCTTACAAAATGTCTAAGTGATTACTGGCAGTTTAAAATCGTATGCCAAACACAAGTCCCAAAAGCAAACCATATCTACTAAAAAGCGACGTGCAGTCATCATCAGCTCAGTAGCAGAAGAACCAACGCTGGCCAGGCCGAATTAGGTTACATATTTCTGATATTTGCACATCAGTAGAAACAGTTCCCACTGAGAACGAGACACATCTTGCCTCCTAAACAGAAATAAAGAAAACACACCAGCACTTACACTTGTATTTTCACCAGTTTCATTCTGAAAACACTGATTTTCTTTATTTTTCTCAATACAGGAAACATTCTCCTTTGGCCCACTGCAACCTATAAACTAAGAAAAAAAAAAATTACTTCTTACTTATTCTTTAATGTAAATTAGATGTTTTAAAAACTTTTAACATGTATCTTATATTACCTAAGACCTGAATAAATATTAGATGTTGCTTATGTCAGTTTTGGAATATGAATGTGCTGCTTAACCCATTTTTATATTGCTCCCAAAGAGAAAACATAAAATGGAACATTTATTCAAAGGCAAGTTTTTAAATTTCAAAGCTTTTCACCAGGGAGAGTTGAAATTGGACTATTCTACAGTAAAGTGATGATCTGGTAAAAGTTGAGCATGGTTAATAAGGAGATGAAGCCAGAGGACCGATTTCATCTTATGTAAGTTTCCATGCTTGTGGGAATTTCTACTCTGTGGTAACTTTTAGAGCTTTCATCATAGAGACACTGACGGTCTTCTTGCTGAAATATTTTTCCAGGGATTTTTTTTACAACAGCTTTGGATGATAGAAATAAGGCCTACTTCCAGAACAAAGAATAGATTTGCGTACTGACCATTATAAAAGACACATGTTCCCTGAACAGAGAGAATACAACCTCCAATAGAACTCACTGCATGTGAATGTATCATGTGACCATCTTTGCATGACCCTGTAGGAAAAGAGACTTGAGAAATGTACTGGAAATTTTGATAATCAGGTCACTGTTATTGTCTCAAGTAATAAAGTCCTTTATCTTCATCCTAGAAGTCTTTTGGCAGCATTTATGAAACTGACAGCCTGACTTCTTGGTTTACGAAGATAAAATCTTAGACCTTTTGCAGTTCTTCACAGTGGCAAGAAGAGAGCACTTTTTTTTTTTTTTTTTT
>PVLD010004856.1:85697-120019 GCA_004027595.1 Dinomys branickii | reverse complement strand
CCTTTTTATGTTTTAATCTGTTTTTTTTTTTTTTTTTTGGTCTTTTTCGGACAGGGTCTCGCTATGCAGTTCAGGCTGGCCTTGAGCTCACTTGTAGCCCAGGCTGGTCTTGAACTCACAACAATCCTCCTGCCTCAGCCTCAAAGTGCTGGGATTACAGGCATGCGCCACCATGCCCAGCTTTATGTTTTAATCTTGAGACTCAGTCTAGTTAAGTTGCTAAATTGTGCAGGCTGGCCCCACACTTGTGATCCTCTTGCCTGAGCCTCACAGAGTACTGGGATGACAGGCCATGTGCCACCACATGTGGCCTCCCTCTGATCTTTATGCAGTTCCACATCTGCCACAATTAACTCAAGAACTGTCACTGAAACTCTGGGCCTCTGGCCAAGGGAGGGCTCACACCATTACCTGCGGCAAACTCCTCGATGGTCATCAGCGGGAAGCGGATGAGCCCCAAGGCCTTGCCCAGCACCTTCCGCTTGTTCTCTGGTGTCACCTGCAGCTGCTGCCGCTGACACTCGGCTTCAGACCAGCGCACGACTGCGTTGAACAGCCTCACCTCCCGGATGCCCAGGGTGTCCCGTTCCAGGACGGCCACCAGTGTGTCTGAGGGTGGAATGGCCATGAGCGGGCTATGCCCACAGCCTCACCTGGGATGGCCCTTGGCTCATGTGTCAGTAAAGTTTTATGGGCACACCACTACATCAGTTCACTGCCCTGTCACCTATAGTTGCTTTTACCCACCAACGGCAAAGTCAGAGTACCTTAGCAGGACACGCTTCACCATCAAAGCCAGGCACACAGACCAAAGTCTGCTGAGCACCTTTTAGGACTGGGCAGTCCCCAAGCTGGGATCATGGTGATACCAGCATAGGAACACCTCCCCAGGAGCTGCCAGTCTGTGGCCAGGTGGAGCAGCAGGTCCTGGGTCCCACTTGAGTCTCCCTGGGAGCCCTCAGACCAGCGCCAAGCCCAAAGCACTGCCCTTTGCCCAAGCGATGTCAGGGCTCCGCCTGGCTCACCGAGGTCAATGTCAGTGAAGCCCTCAGCGGCGATGGCGTCGGCTGTGTTCTTGTCAATGCTCTCCAGGCACAGGCTGGCCAGCTGGGGTTCATCGAACAGGCGTGCCTGGTGAGGGAAGGCCCCGGCTCAGACAGCAACTCCTGGTCACTCGGGCCCCGCGCCACAGCAACCACGGCCGGGCATGGTGACACACACCCGCTGTCCCACCTGCCTAAGAGACTGAGGCAAGAGATCAGTGGAGCCCAGGGCTTTGGGGCCAACCTAGGCCAAATGACAAGATGCCACTTCAAGAAAAAAGAGAAGCAAGAGCTAGCCATGGTGGCACAACCCATCAGCCCAGCTACCAGGGAAGCCGAGCCAGGAAGAGCACCAGTTCTACGCAAGGCCGGACAACAGCAAGGCTGAGTCTCAAACACAGAACAGAAACCAGTTCAAGTTGAGCCACAGAGCTTTAACCCAAGGCCCTCCCCAGCATGGGGCCCAGGCAGCTGGTCCCCTCCAACTATACTGCAGATATCGCAGCCCCTGGGGCAGAAGCCACCCAGACACTGACCCCTTAGCGACCTGGCTGTGTCAGCCCAGAGCTCGAGGCTCCTGCTGGCTGCCTGCCCACTGTCCCCTCTCCCAGTCTGCACAGCCGCTCCAGCTCCGCCAGCCCACTAGACCCCAAAAGCCCAAACCTGTGTGTCCCATGACCCCGCACCTCCCAGCCAACCCGCCGCTTCCCTGTGCCAGGACACAGCCACCGAACCACACCAGTGTGATGCCGCCTGTCACCCCAGGCCTGGGAGGCTGAGGGAGAACAGCAAGTTTGAGCCCAGCTCAAACCTGTCCCAAAGTCAGAAATGAAAAGGGCTGGGGCGTAGCTCAGTAGAAAGACCCTGGGTTCCATCCCCAAGACTGTAAGTAAAAGCAGTCAACGAACAAGACCCGATCGGACCTCAGGGCCGGCCCGAGGCCATCCGCCCACCCTGGCTCCACCACCTGCGTGAGCAGCATGAAGGCGTTGTCTGCCCGCAGGTTCTTCTTCAGGAACTCCACACAGTGGGCCTCCAGCGCAGGCACCGCGTACTTCTTGGCAGTGTAGAGTGTGGTCATGACAGTCTCGGGCCCGATCTGCACCTCATCCGAGTATAGGAACCTGAGGGGGCGGGGCCGTGGTGGGGCCTCAGACCACCTAGCCATGCCCCTCAACTCCAAAGCTGGCAAAATCCAGCTGCCCCACCACATGGGCCGAAAGGGTCCCTGAGGAACCAGCTATGGGTGCTACCAAACTGGGGACACAACGCAGGATGCAGCCACCAGGGCATTAAAGCCAAGCTGACCAGGCACTCAGCAAGGCAGCTGTGCAGCAGGCTCTAGCCTACCTGCAGGGGAGCTGACAAAGGGCGGGCGCCAGGTGGCTCCTCCCTGTCACCTTCTCCCGCACCCCACAGCTCAAGCCCCACTGCAATGGTGTAACTCTCAAGATCTAAAGCGTCAAACGAGTCACAAGTGTGTGATGATCGTGCCCTGTGCACAGCACACTGAACGCAATCACAATGGGAGTGGATTAAAAAAGAAAAAAGCCAGCCAGGCACAGGGGCGCATGTTTGTCATCCCAGCACTCTGGGGGCTGAGGCAGGAGGGTCACTGTGAGTTTGAGCCTACTGTGAGTTGTGGCCTACGTAGCAAAACCCTTCTCAAAAAATGGGGGAGCCAGGTGTGGTGGCGCACGCCTGTAATCCCAGTACATGGGAGGCTGAAGCAGGAGGATCAGTGCAAATTCAACACCAGCCTGGGCTACAGAGTGAGCTCAAGGACAGCCTGAACTACATAGTGAGACTGTCTCTCAAAAGACCAAAAGGGGGTGGGGGTGAGACACTAGAATTATCTTAAGGTGGTGGCTGGAGCCAGTCCCCTCCCCAGAGTGCTCTGGAGCTCTCCTTGGAGCAGGGCCAGGGCTATGGGTGTCCCCTGTCCCCACCCCTTCAGGCCCCAGAAGCTCACTTGAGCAGTGCCAGGAAGGCAGCAGGCTCCACGTCGGGCAGCTCGATCTCCGTGGAGGTGGTGGCCATGCCACCATTAAACATGGCGTCGAAGACAGCACTGCCCACGGCCAGCACGAACCTGGGGTAAGAGACAGGGCACCTGTCAGCCTGGCTGGTAGCCCCAGCCCTGACCCCACCTGGGACCTCAGCCAGCCAGGCAGATGCCCAGCCAGCATGCACTGGGACAGCAGCCTCTAGAGCAGCTGAGCAGCCTAGTGACCCCATGTCTAACTGTCCATGCCCACGTCCTGTCCCTGTCCTTCCCACCCCAGGCCTGACTCCTGTGGTGCAGACCCAACACGAGCATTGGGCCACCTCAGCTGGGATGAGAGCCTTCCGCTGCTCTGGCGCCAGGTGCCCCTGAGCAGTTCTCTGCCCGTCCTCTCTGCGTTCCCAGCCACAGGAACCTGCGCTCCAACCACTCCTGGCCTGTGCTTCCCCCAAGACGTGTGTCTGCTAGCAGTGAAGGCCTCTGCAGCGCCTTTTCCTGCTTGTTTGCAAGGCATCTGGGCCCCCTGCAGGGAAACCTCTGAGGACCACACAACTGCCAAAAGCGGAAAGCAGAGGCAGCTGACTGGGCCACATGTGGGCTGTGGCCCAGTGCCACCAGCAGAGGATGGTCAAGGACACAGGCCACACAGAGCTGGCAGGGGAAGCCCTGGTGGTCTGCCAGCTGCAGTGCCCCCCAGCCTCCTCTCCAGATGCCCCGGAGGCTTCACTTCTACACCCTCGCCGTCACCTCTGCTTCTGCCCTAAGGGCTCCAGCACCTCCCTGGGCCGCCCGTGTCCGCTAACAAATGACCACGGACATCCACGCGGGGCCGCACACATCAGTCCTGGCAGCCTGGCCCACATCAGCCAAGGCCCGGACAGCCCAGTGCCAAAGATGAACAGAGCAACACAGGCCCAGCCACACACCAGGATAGCACTCAGCCTGGACAGGCACTCAGCTGTGACACTTGCCAGTGTGGGTGGACCTTGAGGATGCTGGGCCCAGCGACAGACACGAGACAGAAGCATTCACAACACGGACTCCATGGACAGGAAACACCCAGGACAGGCAACTCTGGAGACAGGAAGTGGGCTCACGGGGGCCAGAGCTGGAAGTTGTGTCTCATGGGCATGGACGTTTAGTTTAGGAAGATGAGAAAGTGCCATGTAGATACTTTTTTTTTTTTTTTTTTTTGGTCTTTTTGAGACAGGGTCTTGCTATGCAGTTCAGGCTGTCCTTGAGCTTACTTTGTAGCCCTGGCCAGTCTTGAACTCACAATGATCCTCCTGCCTCGGTCTCCCCAGTGCTGGGATTCCAGGCATGGACCATCATGCCTGACTAGTGCTGTGTGGCTGTTTCAATGCCACTGAGCTGTGTTCTGAAATGGCTAAGATGGTAAACACTATGGGTTAGGCTTTTTTTTATGTTTTCAGACAGGGTCTCACTATGTAATTGAGCTGACTTTGAACTCCCTATGTAGTTTAGGCTGGCCTTGAATTCATGGCGAACCTCCTGCCTCAGTCTCCCGAGTGCTGGGTGACAGGCATGAACCACCACACCCAGCTCTAATATTTTATTTTACTATAATCTAAAAGATGAAAGATTTGTATGATCTGAAGAGGAACAAGACTATTTTACCACAATTTTTTTTCTTTTTTTTTGGACCAGGAATCAACCTCAAGACCTTGTGCTTACCAGGTAAGCACCTGTCACTGAGCTATACTCCCAGCCCCAAAATTTAAAAGCTATGTCTTTTTTGCCAGGCAGGCTTGGTGGTGCACACCTATAATCTTAACACCTGGGAGGCTGAGACAGGATAGCTGTGAACTTAAGGCTGGCCTGGGCTACATAACAAGACCCTGTCTCAAAACAAAACAGCACAAACACAAAGGGCCGGGGACATGGCTCAGCAGCACAAGTGCCTGCCTGCCTGGCCAGTGCAAGGTCCCAAGTTTGATTCCCGGCACCAAAAAACAAAACAACAAAAACAAAACAAAACAAAGACAAACAATAGATTTTTTGGGAAGGGATCTTGTTTTGAGACAGGGTCTCACTATGTAGTTCAGACTGGCCTTAAGCTCACTTTCCAGCCCAGGCCAGGCTTGAACTAGCAATAAATAAGGCATGCACCCCCAGTCTTGGCTTAACAAATATAAATAAACTAAACATTTTTAATGAAAGGCCAGACATGCCAGTCATGGCAGTACATGCCTCATAATTCCAGCACTCGGGAGGCTGAGGCAACATGATCACAAGTTCAGGCCTAGTGTGGGCAACTTAACAAGACCCTGTCTCCACATAAGTAAAAAATTACATTAAATTAAATTTTAAAAAGCTCAGTGAAAAAAAAAAAAAAAAAAAAGCTCAGTGAAAAGGCCCAAGCCTCATTCCTAAGTACCACACACAAAAATAAAATAAAAATTTTAGCTGGGCATAATGACACGTGCCTGTCATCACAGCACTCGGGAGGCTGAGGCAGGAGGACTGCCTTGAGTTTGAGGCCAGCCTGGGCTACACAGCAAGATCCTGTCTCCAAAAAAAGAAAAAACATTTTTAAATGCTAAAAGAAAGAATGACAAGCCACCACGACTGGGAGGGGAAAAGAACCTCCTAAGCACTTTGGGAAAGGGAGTCAAAGACCAAAAGTGGAATAAGTGCTTGCCTGGCAAGCACAAGGTCCTGAGTTTGATCCCTAGTACCGCAAAAAAAAAAAAAAACAAAGACCAAAAGTATTTTGTGGTACATATATGGCCCATGGTATGTTTCATGATTTCATCCTACATGACAGAGTCTCCATGAAAACCCCAAGCCACTGGGCATGGTGGCACACGCCTGTGGGCCCAGCGCTCTGGGAGGCTGAGGCAGGAGGACCAAAACTCTGAGCCCAGCCTGGGCAACTGAGACATTTCAACCACTGAGTGGGAGGTTTCAGTCCACAGGGCAGGTAACCAGGCAGATGGGACAAGGTGAGTGAACCAGCACCCAGCTGACCAGAGACCCCACAGAACCAGTCCTCTCAACACACTCAGGACACCCTCAGGACAGCACAGGCAGGAGGCAGCCCACAACAGCGACACATCAGCCAGGCACAGTGGTGCACACCCATCATCCCAGTGCTCTGGGAGGCTGAGGCAGGAGGATCACAAGTTCCAGCCCAGTCTACACAACTTAGTGACTTACCAAGACCTGTCTCACAACAAAAACTAGGAGATGGGGATGGTGCTCAGTGTGCAGCCCCTGGGTTCCACCCCCAGGACCACAAAAAACAAAACAAAACAAAAAAAAAACGGCAATAATTTCTTTGGTAGCTCTCAGAACACACTATAGAAGTCAGTCACGTCACTAAGGTGCTCCTGGCCCAGAAATCCACAAGGCTGTCCATGGAGCAGAGGTGGCTCTGGAATTGGGACAATCCGCTGCGCAGGCTGTGTTGCTCACAGTTCTGTGACACTATGAGTACTTCGGAGACCGGTGCAACGGGGCTGGCCACTGTGCTCATCCCCAGTTCCGCACTTCCTGCCCCGGACACCAAATCCCAGCAGGGCCCAGTTGCAGCTTTTGAGCACCTCCTTCCTGCCAGGCCTGAGAGGAAGGCTTTGCCCACAACACAGACAGGGATGGGCACCGGCTCAGACAGCATGCGCTCCGACCCTGCTACACACAGAGCCTCGGCTTCTTTTCCTCCCTTCCCCTCCCCCGGACTCAGCTGCTGGGCCTGACCTCAGCTTTTCCCTGCCATGTCCAGTTCACCCTGCACTGAGTTCTGCCCACACTGAGACCCTGGCCATCACCATCCTGAGCCTGGGCTCTAGGTAAATGGTGGAAATCCCTACTCCTGCAAATCTGAAGCAACCCCAGCCCCTCTTTCCACATCCTCATTGGGGATGGAACCCAGGGCCTTTGCACATATTAGGCAAGTGCTCACCACTGAGCTGTACTGCCAGTCCTCTTATCTTTCTAATTCTTTTTTTCCAATCTTCTAAGTAAACTCCAGTTAGGCATGGTGGCACATGCCTATAATCCTGGCACTTGGGTAGCTGAGGCAGGAGGATCTCTGGGAGTGCAAGGCCAGCCCAAGTTACATATCAAGACCCTGTCTCAAAAATTTAACAGGGCCCAGGGTACAGCTCAGTGGCCCAAGTGCCTTGCCTGGCAAGCACAAGGTCCTAAGTTCAACTCCTGACACCAAAAAAACAGACAGACAAATCTCCAGACTTTACTTTGATGCCACCGGCTATTCCCCTAAAACACCTGCTGCCCTGGGGCTCCACCAAGATCCAAGAGTATTTAGTTACCACGCCTCCTCGTGCCCCTCGACTGTGACAAACCCCTAGGTATTCTCTGGCTTTGGGGACCCCAACAGTGCCGTGACCTGGCCAGGAATCCCGCATGGCATCCCCAATCAGATTGGCAAGGGTCTACCTCTCGTTTACACTGGGTCACTTCTACTGTGCTGGCAGGAATCTGTACCCAGTGTAAAACCAACCACACAACTGGTAGCCACCGAGGCACACTCCCATCATACCAGTTATTCAGAAGGCTGAGGCAGGAGAGCCCCAAATTCAAGGCTACCCTGAGCAACTTAGGGGAACACTGTATCAAACTAAAATAAATAAAATAAGGGTCGGAAGCGGCTCAGGAGAGACTGACTGCCTAACACATGGGTTAAACCCAGCACCATGAAAAGGATGGAGGGAAAAAAAATAATTTATCTGATTATTTAGCAGTCCAGTACCTAAGACCCAGGTCTGAGCTAGGACTCAGTGCCCCTCCTCTGGGAGGGGAGGCCCTGCCTGCCTCTCCAGACACTTAGGACTCTGGTGGCCCCAGGTTGGGGCCACAGCACGCTGGCCCCACCCTTGTCTCCACCTACCTTCTCCACTCAGTCCATGCTGCCGTCTCTGCTCTCCTAAGGACACCGGCCCTGGACTTAGCTTCCAGAGACCCCAGGATGACCTCATTTTGAGACGCTTAAATTTGGGGCAGAGGGTAGTACTAGGAATGGAACTTACAACCTTGTGCTTGCCAGGCAGCCACTGCACTGCTGAGCTAAATCCTCAGCCTAAGACCCTGAAATTAATCGTATCTGCAAAGGCCCTGTCCCCAATAAGGGCCCATTCATAGGCCCCTGGGATTTTTTTTTTTTTTGTACTGGGAATCAAACTCAGAACCTTGCACTGGCCAGGCAGGCACTGTGCCCCTGAGCCACACTCCAGCCACCCCTGAGATTTTCTTTTGTTTTGTTTTTTGTCTTTTTGAGACGGTCTCGCTAAGCGGTTCAGGCTGACCTTAAGCTCACTCTATAGCCCAGGCTGACCTCGAACTCACAACGATCCTCCTGCCTCAGCCTCCCTAGTGCTGGGATTACAGGCGTGCGCCATCACGCCTGCCCCCCCTCCAGCTTTTGATATGGACATTTTGGGGTTCACCGTCCTACCTACCAAGGTTGCAGGCTTCAGGGTGAGGGGCCCTCAGGGGTACCTCATGCCCACAGGATGTCACTGGTGATGCTAACCTTGGCCTCCTTGTTCAGAAGGGTCCTCAGGTTTCCTAGAGTCAATCTCCATCCTCCCCTTTTTGTTCTTATGGGGCGAGGGTTCTTACTGGGGATTGAATCCAGGGCCTTTGACTAAACTATATCCCCAGTCCTTTTTATTTTTTAAATGTTAACTCAGAGTCTTGCCAAGTCGCTAAATTACCCAGGCTGAGTTGGAATACCTGATCCTCCTGCCTCAGCCTCCCAGACTACTGGGATGACTTTTGCTTTTTTTTTTTTTTTTGAGACAGGGTCTATCCATGTAGTCCACACTGGCCTTGAATTCACTACATAGTCCAGACTGAACTCGAACTCATGACAATCCTCCTGCCTCAGCCTCCAGAGTGCTGGAATAACAGGTATGTGCCACCACGCCCCACTACTTCTGCTCTATTCTTGAGAGCAACTGCACCCCAGTGTAGGATCTGGGAGGAAGCTGCAGCGCTTCCCTCCTGCTCCCTCCCTATGAGCAACACTTGGGTCCTTGGTGCTGGGGCTCCTGCGTTGCCTTAGGCTCTGTCTCCTTTTAGCTCTTCCCACCTCTGGGAATGAGTCCTGGGCTGGTCGCAAGGACTGAGTGAGGTCAACGCATTCCAGCAAGCCTCTTATGAACAAGTCCTCCAGATTCCACTGTACACGTGGAAACTGAGGCACAGAAAGGTCTAGAAACTACTGCTCAGCCGTTGCTATGCAACCATCCAAGCCAACACCAATCCCTGCCAGTCCCTCCACATCTGTGACTCTGAAGCCAGAAGCCTGGGGACCCCACCATAGTCCCCCAGTCACCCACCTCGGCACTGGACATCTACTCCAGAGAAGCTGAATCTGTGTCCTGTTTTGCCGCCCATGGCCAAGCCCTTCAGGCCTCAGGGCCTCCAGCAGCTCATTCTAAACCTGAGAGCCCGTCCAGGCCCTGGGCCACAGGGCCCCGCTGTGGTTCCACACGCCCAGTCCCTCTCCTCACATCCTTGCTCCAGCACTGTGGGCTATGGTCCCACTTTGCCACCACCCCCATAAAACCTTAAGGACAATCAAGTATATGCACCAAGGTCAGCCAAAGCCCACAGGGGACCCATCAGCTCCCGGAACAGAAATCCACCATGTCCACTCTGTGCCGCTGGGTGGGGCCTGCTGCACCCCAATGTACTTGCTAGCACCCCAGGGCCAGGCGGGAGGTGGGAGCATCTTTCAAGATGCCTACTCGTAAGTCCATCAGCACAGGTAGGTATTGAGTGAGCAAGCTAACCTAACTGCCTGCTCTGGACCTGGGGAAGGGCAGAGGCCACATCCCCATGGGGACATTCTGGGACCCTGCATGGATGAGACGCTCAGACACAAAAGGCCCATGCACATGATGCCAGCAGAAAGTCTCCAGGCACTGGGGTCAGCACAAGCCACAGGTTAGAGGGTCCCCCCGGCCACACAGCAACATCCACACCACTGAGACCCCGACTGTGTAAAACAGGTAGGGACCAGAGAGCTGGCAGCACGGCCTGAGGATGCAGAGGACAGGGAAGGGGAGATGAGCAGGGTCCGGGAGCTGGGGGTCGCTGGGTGGGAGGGGTTTTCCAGGTGAGGGTCAGTTCTGGGGTCTCGGTAGGGGCAGGAAGTCGCAGGGAGGATGCTGGGTGGCAGGACCGGGGCTCTGGCACAGGCCTGGGGCCCGGGCTGGACGGGTGGAAACGCAAGGGTCTCTGATAGAGAATGGGGAGCCAGAGGATGCTGGAGTGGGGTGGGGTGCGGGGAATACCAGGAAGACATGTTTAGGGGTTTGGGGTCACCAGGGCCCTGAAACGGAGGGGTCTGGGGTCACCAACAGGGTGGAGGAGGTAGCAGGGCGCGCGCGGATGAGGATCCGATGAGGAGCAGGGCGCGGGGACCAAGGTGGGATAGTGGGCCCCACGTGCTCTCAGACGCAGGGCCGG
Source organism: Dinomys branickii (assembly GCA_004027595.1). Taxonomy (NCBI): domain Eukaryota; kingdom Metazoa; phylum Chordata; class Mammalia; order Rodentia; family Dinomyidae; genus Dinomys; species Dinomys branickii. The sequence continues at coordinate 109,510 of PVLD010004856.1, read as the reverse complement.
GGCTGGGGGTGGAGGGGTCCCAGGTGCAGGGTCGTGGGGAGCCGGGGTCCTGTGGGGCAGGATCCGGGGAGTGGGGTTCGCGGGGCGCGCTCAGGTGCGGGGATCCTGGGGTGCAGGATGCCGGGGAGCGGGGTCCAGGGTCATGGGTGCAGGGTCCCGCGCAGGCCCGCCGCGGCCCACCTGTGCGCCGGGACGCGCTGCGAGCCGAGCCCCTTGCCCACCAGGAAGTGCACGTCGCAGAGCACCTCGTTGTTGAAGAGGAAGGCGAAGCGCTCCTGCACCGTGGGCTTGGTGGCCTGCCAGTTGTACACGGGCTCGCGCAGCAGCGCGGCCCCCGCGCCCGCCACCTCCTCGCGCTCGGCGCCCGCGGCCTGCGCGTCCGCCCCGGGACCCGGTGCGGAGTTGGGGGGCGGCCCGGGCGCGGGTGCCGCAGGGGCGTTAACGGGGGCCGGGGCGGCAGCGTTGGCGCTGGGGCCCGGGCCGCCCCCCGCACCCGGGCCGACCCCCGGCGGGCACGACGCCCGCCCGCCGCTGCCACCCGCCGCCATCTTGTCGCTGCGGCGCGGGGGCGGGGCGGGGCGAATGTGGGCGGGGCCTAAAGGGGCGGGGCGAGGGAGGGCTTGGAGGGAGAAGAAATAGCTGGGAGGAAGGGGCGGGGATTAATGTAGGAGGGCGGGTCTTGGAGAGGAGCGGGGATTGGAGGGAGGACAGAAGGGAAAATCAGAAGGCGAGACGGAGGGGAAGAGGAATGGGAGGGGAAGAGGAAGGACGGCCGGGGAGGATGGAGGTGGGGCTTTGAGTGGAGAGAGAGGGAGAGGAGGAAGGAGAAAGCCGGAGGGAGAGCGGCAGGGAATCCGCGGAGCGGTTGGGGGAAGGGGAGGGGCTAGCGGGAAGGGGCGGGCCAAGGAAGGCGATGGCTCTGAGCCCAGACCCAGACCCCACCCCTGACTCTGGAAGCTGAACCCCGAGGCCTGGACGCGGAATCTTGACTCAGGTTCTCAAGCCTGGAGATCAGCCCAGGACCCAGAACTCCAGACCGCTGAAGCTGCGTGATGGCTAGAGGTTGGACATGAGATTCTGAACCAGACCCCAGATTCTGAACGCCAGACCTCAGACTGGGACCCCAGAATCAGGTCCTAAACCCTCGCCAGTCTCCAGCCCCCCTGAATCCCGCACCTAGGACTTCAAGCCCAGCTCTCAGACTAGGGATCCTAAATGCTGGGCCACAGACCCCAGTTTCTGCACCCCAGACACTCAGAATTGGAACTTCAGATTCTAGATCCCACTTCCCAGACCCCAGACTAAATCCCAGTCCATTGCCTCAACCCCAGACCTACTTGACCTGCTGGTGCAGAGGGGAAACAGGCTGTGTGAAGTCGCTGGTGAAAACCTGGAGAGTGCAGAGCTGTGTGTGCATTCAAGACTCAACAGATGGCCAGATGAAAGCTACCACTGGGAGGCTGAGGCAGGAGGATCACAAGTTCCAGCCCTACCTGAGCAATTTAGTGGGTGTCTCAAATAAAAATAAAAAGGGCTGAGGATGGAGCTCAGTGCAAAGACCCTGGATTCAGTGCCCCCAATTGCAAAATAAAATACATCCAGATCATACTGGCAATATCTACAGCGTCTAAAATAACTTCGAGTTGGAAAATAAGATCTAAGATACAGGATCTCTCTGAATGAGTGTGAGCAGCTTCCCAGCCGACGGGCCCATGGATAAGATGACCACCTATCCTGAGATTACAGATGGACGGAGAAGGACAGGTGGGCGCGTAGCCTCAGTGGGAAGTGAGCGCGACAGTCACCCCTGCTCTGCCTTCATCATTCCATGCCTGCAAGCTGTGCTCCGTGCTTCCGGTTCTAAGCGCTCATAGATGTCCTAACTGTGCCAATCAAGCTGAGTCAGGCTTTCTGTTACTTGGAGCCAAGGCTTGCCCTGGTGGCTACCTTGAAGCACCTCCCATTGGTGACTTGGTTCTTGCACCCCTTGTAATAGTCCTATTATAATGCCTGGTACTGCATGGGTATTTATATAAAGATTGCTTGACAAGGAGGTTCTGTGACCTGTTAGCAGAGAATACACCAGGGCAAGACAGATGGAAAGCTGCACTAGGGTGGGGCAGGCAGCCAGGAATTCACTGGGAAGGGGAGGGGAAGGAGCTCTCTGGGTATATGTATGAGTTTTCTGTTTTCTGTTTTGTTTTTCAGGAGGCTGAGGCAGGAGGATCACTGCAAGTTTAAAGCCAGCCTGGGCTACATAGTGAGTTCAAGGCCAGCCTGGGCTACATAGCAAGACACTGTCTCAAGAAGACAAAAAACAAGTAAAAAGTCAATTTTGCTATTTCAAGGAACATTCATAGGTTTGGGGCTCAGATACGGACATTTTTGGGATTGCTATTCCACCCAGCACAGAGTGGACAGGATTCCTGGAAACCAGAGATTTCAGCTGCACAGCCCAGCAGAGCTATCCCGAATGTGCCTGCGCACCAGCGATGATTTTACTTTCAAAGAAGAAAACGCAGCTACGGGGCCACAGCTTTGTGGAAAAATTTGATCAGTGGGATTGGTAAAAGGGTTTATTTTGCTTCCTTCTTCCATCTCCTGCTGGGAAGTTTATTTTATGTTGTTTAAAGATGTTTGAAGTAACTTCACCTGATGTACGGCCGCACCATAGGTCCCTGTTTCCCTTCACTTTTAGCCTTTTTTCTGAAGAACTATTTGCTTTTCTTATTTTTAGGGTGATTATTTAAGAAAGACAGAAAATAATACAGGTGTGTAATAGATTTCTAGATGAAAGTGAGTGGGCTTTTTATTTTTCTTTTGGTGCTGGGGATGAAGCCCAGGGCCTCCCACATCCTAGGAAGGACTCACCACAGAGCCACTTCCCCTGCTCACTTAGTGACTTTTGTTTCTTTTTTTTTTTTTTTTTTTTTTTTTTTTTTTTTTTTTTTTTTTTTTTTTTTTTTTTTTTTTTTTTTTTTTTTTTTTTTTTTTTTGCGGTACTGGAGATCGAACTCAGGACCTTGTGCTTGCTAGGCAGGCCCTTATGCCACTGAGCTACATCCCGGCCCTTGCTAGCTGGTTGGTTGGTTGGTTGGTTTGTGACAGAGTCTCCCTATGTAGCCAAGGCTGGCCTTGAACTCTCTTTGATCCTCTGGCCTCAGCCTCCCAAGTACTGGGACGATAGGCATGTGCCATCAGGTCCTGCCTGTAGATCTTTTAAAGGGTCTTTTTCAGGCTCTTCCAGGGGACTCCTGTACTGAACAGCCCATCCCGGTGTGCGCAGCAATGGCCTCTAGAGGGCGCGCGTTACCAAGCTGCTTCCTGGAGTTGCACTTCATTCCTATGGGTTTTTCAATTTGTACCAAATCATCTCTGGCGCGCAGATCAGAACGTCATTTCCATTTCCGCCTTCTCCCACCTCTCCTGCCTCTGACTCAGGCACCCAGCGGCAGTCACATAGGAATATCACTCACACCAGATATGCCTAACATTGAAAGGAAAAAATTGGAGAGTCATAAAAAAATTTAGGGGAGCCAGATGCGTGACTCATGCCTGTAATCTCAGCGCAGTGTGACACATGCACTGTAATCTCAGTGCTCAGGGGGCTGAGGCAGGAGGATCGCCACAAATCCAATGCCAGCCTGAAGTACATAGTTGAGTTCAATGCCACTCTGTGCTACATAGCAAGACCTTGTCTTAAAAAAACAAAAAAAAGCCGTGCATGGTGGTGCATGCCTGTAACCCCAGCACTTGGGAGGCTGAGGCAAGAGGATTGCTCTGAGTTCAAGGCCAGACTGAGATACATAGTGAATTCAAGGCCAGTCTGAACTATAAATTGAGAAATGACTCTGTCTCCAAAAAAAAAAAAAAAAATAGGAGGAGCCAGTGGAAGGAGACAAAATACGCCATCTTGCCATAAAATTTTATTTTGAGAGCCAGGTGTGGTGGTGCACACTTGTAACCCCAGTACTCAGGAGGCTGAGGGAGAATCACAAGTTCAAGACCAGCCTGGGCTACAAAACGAGCTCAAGTCCAGTCTGCATAGCAAGACCCTATCTCAAAAAGACAAAAAAACAGACTTATTTTGAGCTGAAGGAACTTTTATCTGCCTGAAAGCTGAACCTCTAAAAAGAATTCAGGTGTCACAAATCTACATTCCTCTTCTCAGAGACAAGGAGTCAGGGCCACAGCCAGAGGCCACACCTTCTCCGCTCAGGGCCACTTACCTTAGCGATAAATCATTCACTTTCCCACGGTAGGCCTTTCTCTCCTCCCTCGCCTCTATCAACAGGCGCCCTCATCCCACCATTCCTGCAGCTACTTGCTTCCTTCCTATGAGTGAAAATTAAAAATCAGGGCAGGATTGGGGATATACACCTGTCATCCCAGCACTCGGGAGGCTGAGGCAGGAGGATCACAAGGAATTCGAGACCAGCCTGAACTATATAGCAAGATCCTGTCTCAAATAACAACAACAACAAATCACTATTATTATTATTACTTTGGTTCTCTGAGACAGGATCTGGCTATGCAGACCAGGCTGGCCTTGAACTCGTAACATTCCTCCTGCCTCGGCCTCCCGAGTCCTCCACGCCTGGCTTAGTTCATTTATCCCGTGGTGCTCAGTCAGACTGTGGCATTTGCCTGGGCGCAGCCTGGATATTCCCTCATGAGGAAAGGAGAGTTTCCGCTATCACTCATAGCCTGGGCCCTGTTAAATCATGTATAAGGTGTGGCTAGGAGTGAAGAAAAAGGGAGGTGCATTAGGCTGAGACTAACTAGGAGTCTGCAGCCCTCAGGGGAATCCTTCATCCCGGCTGTGGCGCCTCCAGTGGGGGGGGGGCAGGAGTGTGTGTCCCTGCCTGTGTGGGGCTCCTGGCAGATGATAATGGCCAGTCCGTTCCTCTGGTCCAAGATAATTGTGGCACCTCTAAACACAGCCACCAGACGCCTCCAGAGCTTAGGCAGGATGGAGTGTCCTGTGCCTCGTATAGGACTTTTGGCACACACCTGGAACCCCAGCAGTCTGGAGGCCGAGGCAGGAGGATTGCAATTTCTAGGCCACCCTAAATGCATTAGTGAGATTCTGTCTCAAACAGAGAAAGAGAAGGAAACTCCCTGTGTATCCCAGGCTGCCCTGAACTCAAGGTACTCCTCCTGCTTCAGCTTCCTAAGTGTTGGAAATATAGGAAAACATCACCATGCCTGGCCTTCAGAATTTTTAAAAATAAGAGACTAGCTGGGGATATAACTCAGTGGCACAAGTGCCTGCAAGTGCAAAGTCCTGAGTTCAATTCCTGGTACAAATAAATAAATAAATAAATAAATAGGACTGAAATATAGTTCAGTTCTCTGGGTTCAATTCCCAATGTCTGAAAGAGCTAATGTCCAAAAGAGTGAGTGTGGCAGCACATGCCGATAACCCCAGCACTCAGGAGGCTGGGGCAGGAGGATGGCTATGAGTTCAAGGCTAACCTGAGCTACCTATTGAGTTCAAGTGCAGCTTGAACGTCCTAGCAAGACCCTGTCTCAAAAAACCAAAACCAGACAGAAAGCAAGGGAGGGAGGGGCAGGAAGGAAAGAAGGAAAAGCAGAAAAATAACTTCCTGTGTTTCATGAGTCTGCCCTGCCCTATGACAGGGCCCCTCTGTTAGAACTGGGGCCTGGTTCTTCTCCCGGGCAGGTGTCCCAAGAAATGCAGGGTGCTGAGCTGCGTCCCCGGCCTCCACCTGCACCAGGCCAGGAGCTCCTCCACTGGTGGCAGGCACTCCCCAACAAGGCCTAGCGTCCCTGGGGGAAGAATCACCCCCATAAATCATCACTGTCCCACTGGATTTTCTCAAAGTCCTCATCCATCACCTTCCCACAAATCATTCACTTAGGGTCTGGTAGTGAAAAACCTGCCCCCGCAAAAAATATACCAAGGGGAAGAACTAGAATTGTAAGACCCTAAGTTGTTTGGTAGAACCTGTGAGATTTCTAGCAACATGAGTCTGTTTAACTGATTTTTTCTTTTTTAAAAATTTAATTGAGCAGATTTTGCTCTGTAAATGAACCAACCAACCTAATCCTCCCTAGCCTTTGAGGCTGACTATTCCAGGAGTAGAATTCTTTTTTCATCTTTTTTTTCTATGGGACTGGGGATTGAACTCAGGACCTTTTGCTTGCCAGGCAGGTACTTACTCCACTGAGCTATATCCCCAGCTGTTTTTTTGGCTTTTTGAGACAGGGTTTCACTGTGAATTTTAGACTGGACTTGAGCTCACTTTGTAGCCCCCACTGGTCTTCAACTCGCAACTATCCTCCTGCCTTAGTCTTCTGAGTGCTGGGATTATAGGCATGTGCCATCATGTCCAGCTTGGGAGTAGAAATTTTTTAACCTGGGAATATTCTGGAAGATTTCAGAATCTTCTGGAATATTCTACAGGCATTGGTCAAGAAAATTATGTGGTTCTCATGCCTGTTCTCAGTAAAGCAAGTGGTGCTGGTTTCTCTTTTTGTTTTGTTTTTTAAGTACTGAGAGTGAAACCTAGGGCCTTTGCACTGAGTTACATCTCCAATCCTTTTCCTTCTTTATTTTGAGACAGAATCTTGCTAAGTTGCCCACGGTGGGCTGAGATTTGGAATCCACCTGCCTCAGCCTCCCAGAATACTGGCATCACAGGCCTGTGCCACCGTGCCTGCCTGAGATAAGCAGTTCTTAAAGTATGGACTTGGATTACATGCAAGGTTTGTGGATCACTTTAGGGCCAGGACAACAGAAGCCTCATTTCTGTAAAATAGGGGCATTGGCCACTGGGGGTGTTGCTTGGTGGTTAGAGCACATGCTTAACATGAACAAAGCCCTGGATTCTGCCCCTAGCAACAAAATAACTCTTGGCAATGGTCATATCCCACAGACGTGGTTGGTGTGGTTTTATGTCTGTCTCAGGCCTTGTGGTTCTGGAGTCCCTCTCTCTGTTAACTGATTTTACCTGAGGGGCTACGGCACAGACATCCTGAGATTCCCCAGACCTCCGTGGGTGCTGAGTTAGGACACTGGGTGACAAGCGCCCCACTATGTTGTCCACCTTTTTGCAACTCACAAAAGAGAAACCAAGGCAGGGGACATAGGAAGCTGCCCCTCACAGTCTACATGGGGAAACTGAGTCTCCATGACAGAGGCAGCTGGGAGGGTATACCAGAGCTCCGCAGCTTCCTCCTGAGGCTGCTGACAAAATCCAAACCCCCGCAGCTAGGAGTAGAAGATCTACCTGGCACCACTGGTCTATAACTCCAGCCACTCAAGAGGCTGAGGCAGGAGGATCTCAAGTTCAAGGCCAGCCTGGACAACTTAGCAACTTAAGAGACCCTGTCTCAAAATGAAAAAATCCAAAGGGCTCAGCTGTAGCTCAAGGGTGAGGCCCTGGGTTCTGTTCCCAGCCCCGCAAAGGAAGAAGAAAGCCTCATTTGGTAGCAGGAAGACATGCTGCCCTGGGAAGGGAGCCAGGGGCCAGCACCTCGCCACAGCTCCGCGTGGATCCAAATGGCTGCCGAGCTCTGCTCATCCGGCCAAATCCCAGCTGTGAGCCGGGCGGGTGGGGCAGACCCAAACTCTCTCACTCACCCCGTCCACGGAATCCAGCCCTCCCCGTCCACCCAAGTTCTCTGTGCTGGCCCTGGCCAATGCGGTCCCACTTCTCGTCTGACTTGATTCCTGCACCATTCACCTGATGCAAGTTTCTCCTCTTTCAGGGCGAGCCCAGCACCACCGCAGCCCATGGGGCAGGACAACTAAGGAGAGGAACAGAGCGAACGGTGAGGGGGGGCTCAGCAGGGTGAAGGGGAGGGACCCATGGCCCTGCTGGCCTTACCACCCCGGCACCTGACGGATCACCTTGATGCATCAATTGAGCACTTATTGTATACCAAACCCTCACTCACAGGCTTTGTGCCACAGCTGCTTTAATACTGGCTGGGAAAATTCACACCACACGTGCCCCGCTTCCCTGGTGCTGCGGGTGGAACCCAGGCGCTCCCATGCACGCAAGGCCAGTCCCGGCAAGGCCAGTCCCCACCCACGCCCTCAGCCACAAATCACCCTTTTTTTCTTCTTTCTTTTTGTTTTTTTCTTTTTCTTTTTTTGGTCCTAGGGATGGAATCCAGCACTGCTCGCTGGAGCTACATCCTCAGCCCTCTCCCTTTTTTCATTCTTTTATTTTTGAGGCAGGGTCTAGTAAAGCTGCTAAACTGCCTAGGTTGGACTCAAATTTGCGATCCTCCTGCATCAGCCTCTCACAGCGCCGGGATTATATGTGCGTGTGTCACCGTTCTCAGCTGGACAGCTGTTTTCTTTGCCTGGCTCGTGATCTCAAGAGTGTTTTCTCAACAGATGCTGAGCGAGGGGAGGGTGGAGGGAATTGGAAACCAGCTGGGCCTCGGCCAGCCCCTGCCCTCTGGCCACCCGGGGTTCCCTGTTCCTTTCCCATCCTGGCCTAGGTGTGTGTGTGCTGTGTGTGTGAGCATGTGTGTGTGTGCATGGACCGTGGTGGAGTGCCACATGTCCAGCCTCTGCCTTCCAGGTGGCACCATGCCCAGCCAGCCCCTGCCAGGCTGCGCCGCTGACCGCTCCCTGCCCCCTGCTGCCTGCCAGGGACAGCTTGTCCTCGGAGCCATTGCTCTAGATTTTATTTTTGTGGTTTCCTCTCAGCCGGCTGAACCGGCCCTCCTCCACCTCTGTCTTCTTGTGGAGTGGCAGGAAAACCCTGGAACTGGAGGAACCAGGGGACTTTCTCAGGCCACATGCCCAGGGCTGCCCGGGGGTGGCCTGGTGTGCAGGAAAGAGGCGCCCACAAGCCCGCTGGATCTTGCCACATCCAAATCACATCGGGTCAGGTCTGCGAGCTGGGCGGCCATGTGAAAAGGTGGCAGAGTGCGCCAGTGTATTCGGCTAACAGATTAAGCCGGTCACAGAGGCGCACTGCAGGCGTCCCAGGACTCTGGGAGGCTGAGCCAAGAGGATCACAGGTTCGAGCCCTGCTCAGGCAAATTAGTGACGCAGCGAGACACTCTCAAATTTTTAAAAAAAGTGTTGGGGGTTTAGTTTAGTGCGAAGGGCCGGGGATATAGCTCAGGGGTAGAGCACCTGCGTTGCAAGCGCGAGCTCCTAAGGTCGGTTCCCGGCACCCCTAGCCCCCCAAAATCCAAGAGGATCACGACACACCCATCTCTTTTCTCAACTCCATGTTCCAAGCCACACCCATGTGAACAGGTCATCCCCGCACCAGGCTTCAGGGCCAACCCTCCAGCATCAGGCCAAGTCTACGGTTCCAAGCCCCGCCCACGCCCGCTCCACAAAGCCACGCCCCCAAGGCTCCCAGCTCCTGCCTTGCCCCTCCACTCCCTGGAGCGGTTGCATCATCCCTTTTGTTCCTGTGTGGCCGGGCCCCGCTGGAAACAACTGGGTGGCTCTGAGTCCAGTCTGGTGGTGCCAGAATGGAGGCATGCAGGGGTCTGGCCCTTCAGCTACGTCGCTGTCCTTGACCACTGAACTCCACTGTCCCTTCAGTGCCAGCCTCCGGGACGCCATCCTTGAACCAATCTTGTCCCCAGGATCTGAGGCCACCACCTCCTGGCTGTCCAGCTCACCTCCTGTCACACCCCCCGCCGCCCCTGCTGAGGCCTGCATACAGCAAGAGCTTAATTATGGCTGAGGGGAGGAAAAGAAGCTGGCACTACAGGAAAAGACTGAATCTGCAGCACTGATTAGACCCATTATCCACTGGCGGCCCCAACAATGTCTACCACTTTCCGTAAGGTCACCGTGTGCCGCTCCATTCCCTAGGATCTGGGGGTGTCTCCTGCACAGAGCTGACCCCCCGAGGTCCAAGTGAGGTTCCAAACTTCTGTGTGGGGAAGAAGCCCAAACCATACAGGAGCTGTGCATCAATACGCTGTTGACAGTGGCTGGGCCTACCCTGGGCAAGGGGAGACAGGAGAGCCCCACCTATACTGGGGATTAAACCAAAGGCCTTCACAGTGAACCACAGTCTCAGTTTTTTTTGAGACAGGGTCTTGCTATGCAGTTCAGGCTGGCAGAGCTCACTTTGTAGCCCAGGCTGGCCTCAAACTCGCAACAATCCTCCTGCCTCAGCCTCCTGAGTGCTGGAACTACAGGCGTGAGCCACCACGCCTGACACTTTTTCTATTTCTTGAGACAGGTCTCTCTCCCCAAGTCATTACGTTGCCCAAGCTGGGCTGTGATATTCTTGCTTCAGTCTCCCAGAATAGTGGGACAACAGAGCCTCCTGCCTCAGCCTCCCAGAATAAGACAACAGGTATGCGCCACCATATCCAGTTAAGAACCGAACTTTAAGGGCTGGGGATGTAGCTCAGTGGTAGAGCACTTGCCTGACATGCACAAAGCTCTGGGTTCCATCCCCAGCCATGCAAAAAAACAACAAAAAAAGAAGAACCCAGCTTTTGCTCTTGCTTCTCAGCTGTCCCAGACAACCTGGGACAAAAAAACCTGCCCTGGTGTGCCCAGATCAAATTCACACTGCACACCATCGCTGGGATTCAAGCCTGGTCTGCCATGGGCAGTGCTGAGCAAGGCATCAGTGACAGAACGCCAGGTTTTTGACTTTTATTAAATCCTTACAAAACAGAATACAAAATTCTAGCATTGACAGTTGGTGTAAAGTAAAACACCTGCGTGGTCTGTTCACCTGGTACAGTGCTGTTTAAAGTGCTTGGATGTCCTCGTCCTGCTTTTAAAAAAATTTTCCAAGTGTGTGTCTTCTTAAACATGTCAGCATCACCAGTGGCTGTCCCCTCCCCAGCCAGCGCTGCTGCTGCAGGGTCATCCACTCATTCACAGTAATGGCTCTGACGAGTCCTCTCTGTCACTGCACGGAGGCGACAGGGGGGGGACAGGAAGTGACAGTTCCACCTCTTGGGGAAAAAAACACAAAAATCGAAAGCTGCTCACTGCCCTGCGTTTGGAATCCAGTGGTCACGGCACCTGCAGCAGGCAGAGATCCAGTCCTCCTTTTACTTGAGAGGGCTGAGGCGCCAGGCAAGTGGGACCACAGATGGGCAGCAGACGGGGCGGCAGTGCCTGGCCCCAGGTCTTTGGAAAGGCCAGTCCACAGAACAGGTAGGCGGGGGCTGGAGAGCGGACATCAGCCCTGCCCACCACCAGACTGACAACTGTACAAGACTTGGGGGCAAGGGAAGGAGGCTGGGCAGTGTCAGAGCCACCTGCCCATAAGGCCCCTCAACATTCAAGTATTCTTCAAGAACAGAGAAGCAAGTCAGATGATACTGTTTTTGTTTTCTTTTTTAAAAAAACTAAACACAACAAACAATCCCGACCACGGATTTGGAGGCCAAGGAAGTGGCCCTGCCTTGGCCCAGACACCTGAGCAAACCCTGGGCCAGGCTGGGCAGGGCGTACTGGGGCCCAGGCGCCCCCCGACCTGCAGGGCCACACGTGCACGTAGAAAATGGGAACTCGTATTGCATAGTAGTTCACGGCCGGCCAAGGACAGGAGCGGCCCCGGCTCCTCTGCCCTGGGGGCAAGCTGACCAGGTGCCTGGCTGGAGCTGGGGGTTAATGTGGGGAGTACCCAGGGGACCCTCCCTGACCATTTCTGGGTGCCCCACAAGAAGCCAAGGCAGCTACAGCTGCTTTCCTGAAAGAGGGTACAGCCAAATTGCTGCCCTGGGGGTAGCAGGGTGGGGGATTTTCAGGGGGGCCCCTGGGTCCAGCTCCAGCTCCAGGGATGGGGCCGACAGAGCTTCCAAAGGCCAGACCCAGGGGCAGCATGGGGCAGGATGTGGCTATGGCCAGACTGAGCCCTGAGAAGGGGCACTCGGGTGCCCAATGGGTTGGGGACACTTTGGGACCCCATGTTGGCAGATGGGCGCCTGCCAGGGGCCAGCTGGGGGCAGAGGCGCATGGCAGATGCCAGGCTCCAGCTTACACCCTGGGGGAGTGGGGGAAGGGGTGTGACCCCCGTCAGCTGTAGTACAAGGTCAAGGTCAAAGGCCAAGTCCAACTGGCAGGGGCCTGCTCAGACAGGCCTGGGAAGAACCCCGATTGTCAACTCTCGGGGACAGGCAGGTGGGAGCTCAGGGCTGGGGGGCAGGAATAGGGGTGGGTGGCCATCTACCCTGCCTGTGGGGACAGGGCGCCCCCTGCCCTACCAGAGCCAACAGACCGCCAGGTGGCCGGCCCTGAAAATACCGAGGGCTGGGAGGGGGCGGGGCCTTCGGGCGCCCCGTGCTGGAGGGCGGCTGGAGGTGGGTGGTGCAGGAGGTGATGGGGGCTCAGGTGACTGGGCGGCGGGGAGACCTTCACAGTACAGGTGAACTTCGCGGGGCAGCGGAGGGGAATCCCGGCCATGCGGCCTCCGCTCTCTTCCCCGGGCACTTGCTTTGAACATTGTTAAAAGGTACAAAACAAAACACATAAAAACAAAAGATGGGAGAGGGCTTTGGGGAAAAGAGGAAAAAAACCGAACAGCAAAAACCTTCTATAAAAATCCACCCTCAGCTGAGCTCAGCCTGGGGAAGTGACCAGAGGGGAGGGCAGCCCTGGTCCCTGCTGGCCGTAGCTTAAAAATCTTTCAGATCTGACAGGGCAGGGGTGACCTATGTACACGGACAGCCGGGGGGGGGGGGTCACGCATGGTCTCCCACCAGGACCACGGGGGCGGCGGACAGACTGGCCCTCTGCCTCCGCTGGGCCAGCTTGGACTCGGAGGGCGGGGACAGCTGCAGGCAGCGTGAGGTAGCACGGATGACAACGGGCGGGCCCTGCCCTGCGACCGCCTCCCCTGCTGCATCCTCCTCGCGCTGGGCCAGCTGCCGGTTCATGGCGATGGCCTCGGCTGCAAAGGACGTGAGGTCTTTGGCACAGCTGTTCCTAGGGCACAGGGCGGGGGCATCACCAAGGACGGACACCTTCCTCACTGCGCCCCTCTGGTCCCCATCCTGGGGCACTTCTGGAGACTAAGACCCCCCACGGCAACTGTCAGGCCACCTGGGACAAGGACAGCCAAGCCCTGAAATACCCCTTTCACTTAAAGAGACTCTTCTGGTCTTTTTCTCCCAGTATTGGGGATGGAACCCAGGGCCATTCTACTGAGCTATAGTCCCAGCCCCTTTATTAGTTTTTGAGACAAGATCTCACTAAGTTTCCCAGGTTGGGCTTGAACCTGTGATCCTCCTCCCTCAGCCTCCGAGTGCTGGGATTACAGGTGTGTACCACTGCACCCCACTGTCTTCTAAAAACACCTGAACATGAAGCCCCACCATAGACCCCAAGTCAGTGCAGCCCTCACCTCTGCAGGACCATGGGCGTGGGCAGGGTGTTCTCCGGGGCACACTGCAAAGGGACAAGAGTCAGGGCCAGAAGCACCAGACCCAGCCCAGCCCGCCCGACCCCTCGCTGGCTCTTGTGTCCCCAAAGACTAATAGGGACCTGCTCCAAAGAGGCCCCAAGTTCAACCTGCAGGGCCAAGGATGCAGCTACCCATGGTACCATGCCCCTATCCAGCCTCTGAGGTCCCTGTGGGCTGGCCCAGGGAACCTGGGGTGCCTGAGTGGCAAAGGATGCAGAAACCCAGTAGCACTGGGTGGGGGGGGGCATAGAGGCTCCCAATAAACACTGCTGATGGCTCCCAGACCTCCTCTCTCCGCAACTCGCAGGTGCTGGGTGGCCCTTGCCAAGGAACCTTGAGAAGCCCTCCTATGTTAGCTGAGCCCAGTGCCTGGTGGCCTGGCTCCCTGGGGCAACAGTGGGGCTCTCATGAGGCCTGTCCTTGGGAAGCCTAGCCCCTCCTAGAGTGGAGGCTGAGCCAGCGAAGGGGCCAGGGTGGGCCCTGGCTGAAGGCAGCAGGCCAGAGGCTGCCCTGACCAGGCCCTGTTCTGCTGAGGCTCACTGCCACCTGCCTGACTCCTGCCAGGGCCAGGCCCTCTGAGCAACTCCTCCCATGAGGCCCCAACCTCAGTGTCTGGGGCACTAGGGACTCTGCCTGCACCCCTTGGCCCAGGTCTCCTGGCCCCAGGCTCACCCCCTGCACCCAGGGGTGCTGCAGAACTTGGGCGGCACTCAGTCGCTGCTTGGCATCACGGACGAGCAGCTTGGAGATGAGGTCTTTGGCAGCGAAGGAGATGTGGGCCCAGTCCTTGTCAGGGAACTCGTACTTGCCCTCCTGGATGCTCTCAAACAGCATGTTCTGGGGGTGGGTGGGCAGGGGTCAGGAGCAGCCCCTACAGCCAGGGCTGTGCCCCTTGAACCCCAAAGGGCAGGTCAGGATGCTACACCCGGCAAGGAGGCGGGGCCTGTCACCAGGCAGGGGGCTGGAGTGAGCCAGGTCCTGAGGGAGCAGGCAGGGCCAGGCTCTGCGGAGCAGGGCAAGGGGAGGACAGACACTGGGCGGAGCTTTCTATTTTTCAGTCCAGAGGATGGGCCCAGGTCCTCCCGGAGAGCTCCATCCCCAGCCCTTTTTTAGTTTTTGAAACAAGATCTAAGTCACACAGTAGCCCAGGCTGAGCTTGCACATGTGCTCCTGCCTCAGCCTCCCAGAGTACTGTGCTGGCGGGGGGGGGGGGGGGGGGGGGGGGGGGGGGGGGGGGGGGGGGGGGGGGGGGGGGGCTTTATGGCTCTGGCCAAGTGCTGTCAGACTTATAAAAGCAGCTTGGGGGGACTCCAGGGGGTATTAGTCATGCTTTCTATCGTGGGCTTGGGAACCCGGGAAGGAGGCCTGGCTTGGCCACAGCCAGCCAATGATTGGCCAGGGCCTGGGGTCACCTGGCAGGCAGGGCAGGCCTCGCCGCGGTCCCAGCCACAGTCGCTGCCGCAGTGGCCCACGAAGGGCGGGTAGCCGCTGAGCAAGATGTAGAGGATCACGCCCAGGCTCCACAGGTCGCAGCGCTTGTCGTAGATGCTAGCCTCCTCGCTGAAGGCTTCCACCACCTCGGGGGCCATGTACTCAGCAGAGCCGCACTGAGTGCCAGGAAGGAGCTCACTGTTAGCCTCGGGCTCCCCGCGGGATGCGAGGGAAAATGCAGCTTCGGGAACCGCGAGGACCGCGGGTCACGCAAGCCAGTCCCGCTGCCCGCGGAATCACACCCGCGAAACCCAACGCCAGGCCACTCAATACACCGCAGCTGAGCCTACTCCACCCCAATTAGCGTGCCCAGAACTCACCTTGCCCCACCCTAACAGCCTACGGTCCTACCCCCTGCTTCCCCGGCCAACCAGCAGCTGTTGCCGGGAGCCCGCCCCCCCCTCCGCCTAGCCAATCAACAGCTGTTGCTAGGCGGAAGCTGGAGGTTGGCGGGTCGGCAGAGGATACTGCAAGCCCTGGCCTGTGAGCACCTCTGCACCCCAAGACCTCGCACATCCTCACCGGAGTGAGCAACTCCGGGGTGGAGATAGGGGAGCAGTCCCCGTTCAGTTTGATGCCGCTGCCCAAGTCAAAGTCGCAGATCTTCACGGGGGAGACCTGGGAGGTGGACAGGGGGCTGTAAAGGGGGTCTAGCATGGCCAACAGGGAGGAAACTCTGGGGGCCACATGCCCAAGCGGCGGGGCGGGGGTCGTCCTCACCTGGTTGGGGTGTTCACAGAGGATGTTCTCCGGCTTTAGGTCTCTGTGGGCGATGCCTGGGGGGGAAGCCACATGGAGTTCCAGTGGGTGGGGCTGGCCCTGGGCAGGGACTCATGGAAACCCTGCTGGCCCTAGGCCCACCTTTGTTATGCAGGAAGTCCAAGGCGCTGGCCACGTCCTGCACCACCACACTGGCCTCCAGCTCATTAAAGTGTCGCCGCTTGTGGATGTGGCTCAGGATGGAGCCTGGGGAGAGGCCATGACTAAGGCGAGCAGTCATGTCTGAGGCCCCCAGCCCACCGTCTAACACCCCCAAAACCTCATCAGGTGTGCCCCCCACTGGCTTTCCTGGGCCGGAAGTCCTTGACCCTGAGCTAAGGTGTGGACAAGAAACTGGTGCCACAGGCCTTTTCCAGAGTTCCCTCTGGGCACCCTGAGCCCCCAGCCTGTGCGAAACAGCATCTCTACCCGCTAACCAGGAGTCCCCCACCTACCACCCCGCATCTTCTCAAACACCAGGTAGAAGCGGTCCTCCTCCTCGAAGAACTCGATCAACTCTAGAACGTTCCTGGGGGAGAGGTGGGGACAGGAGAGGAGCTGAGGCTTCCTAAACCACCCTCCCATTGCCCACCTGGCCAGAGGGAAGCTGGGAATTGGGACCTGGCCCCGGCTGCCTGCTGCTGGGCCACCCACACCCCCAAGCAAAGGCCTGGGTATGCCCTGCTAGGTGACTGGCATCCCTCCAGGAAAAGATGCCCTGGGGCCTGTGGTAAAGGCAGGCCACCTTACCTGTGTCCCTGGCACTGGTACAGCATCTCCACCTCCCGGAACACCCGGCTACGGATGTGTCCTGGCTGCTTCTCGATGATCTGAAACAGGCAGGGGAACACATGCCACCCACGGCCTGAGGGCCACTCGAGCCCCCATTCAAACCTGCCCTGGATCTCTCCTGAAATCCCACCACCAAGCTAAGGCTCATCAGCTTTGGGAAGCAAAGCTGTACTGTGGGGCCCAGAATTTTCTGGAAGCCAGAAGCGTGGTGTTAGCACAGGTTGGGGGGTGGGGCAATGCATTCCCCACGGGCAGCTTTCTGAGAAGGGAAAAGCTGGAGAACAGGTTGGGGCAGCCCTCCACCCTTCTGGACAGACCCCCAGAGCCGCTTACTGGTGTGGGGACCCTGGGACAAGCACCCCCAGCCACAGCTCTTAGCTGCTCTGGGAGTGCGGCTGGCTCCCACATGACCCAGAGAACTAGACAGGCCTCCTGGCATCTGGCTGCCAGCCCAGCCAGTTCCCACGTGTTCTGCGGCTGCAACACTGAGTCTGCCTCTCTGGCTCCATGCCAGCCTGGGTGGCTCCCCCTCCCCTGCCCATGAGCCCAGGTCTGTTTCATGCCAGCCCTGGCCCAGCCTCCCAGGACCTGAGCACCAGCTCTATGCAGGACCCCAGAGAGGTCAGAGGAGTGTGCCAGCTCTCCCGGCACCCTGGGCTCCTTTTTCCCAGCTGGACACTTGGGGCCCCCACTGGGTGGCTGAGGCTGGCTGACTATCCATGCCCAGGGTCCCTGCCAAGCAGTGCTGAAGTATGCAGCTGTGTAGTGTGCCCTGCCACCTATGTGTCTAGTGACAAGTACACCTGTTCCAGCAAGGGGCCTCATGAGACACCACGGCCAGCTGAGCAGCTGTTGAGCACTGAGCCCAGGGGTGATTACCCTGTCCCTCTGGAAGTAGGCTTTGACCCTGCTTCAAGAAGAGCACAGTCCCTCCAGCAAGGCAGTAGCCTTCTGTCAAGTCACTGCTTCGAGTCCTATCCAACCGCCACCTCCTTCCAGACACAGGCATCTGGAGCACTAGCTCAGGGGTCCCACTGTTCCTAACTCCCCTGTGTAGCTGATCCCCCACTACTTCCTGTGTCCTGCACTCAAGACACTTTCTTCTCCCTTGGTCACCACCTCCACCAGGAAGCCCTGGGGGCCCCCAGATTCCAGTATGGACCATGCTGGGTCAAGGAAAGGTGCTAGGAGATAGTCAGGAGGCAGTCAGGAGCTACCACAGGCCACACAGGGTGACACAGGCTACCTACCCTCTCTGAGCCTCAGTTTCCTGACCTATTAAACGAAGACAGGAAGCAAAACTACCCCCAGGGCCACTAAGGGGAAATAGCCCAGGCTACGGGCCATGCTCTTACCCCACCCTAAGATCACCGCTGCAGCCACTGTACCTAGCCTGGTGCCTTTCTTCACCTTTGCCAGATGAGGCTCCCTATGCAAACAGTATGGCCACCTCTCCTGTCACCCTCACATGCAGCACCTTCTGGCCGTCCACCTGGGCCCCACTTGCCAGGGAGCACCTGGCCTCCTTCCTGGGCAGCTGACCCTTGTGCCAGCCCATCCAGCCGGGAGCCAGACAAGAGGTTATGCAGGAGGCCTGGACAGTTTCTCAGAACACAGGGCTGACCAGCTGGCCATGTGAGGTCACGAGCCCATGTTAGGATTTGGGTTTCAGGGTGTATGGACGCACCCAGTGCTCAGAGGTCATAAGTGTGGGGAGGGGATGCACAGGAAGTTCCATGAACATACACAGGGTTACTCCAAATGCACAGCCCCCCTCTGGGCCCCAGGTATGATGTCATTGCCTTTGGGTGCTTGTTTTTTTTTTTTTTTTGCGGTACTGGGGATCGAACTCAGGACCCTGCGCTTGCTAGGCAAGCGCTTATTCCACTGAGCTATATCCCCAGCCCTAAAAGAGGGACATTGCACACACTGCTGAAAGGGCTACGTCCTCTGACTCCAATGTGTGTTATAGATCTACTTTTTGCAAATGCCCTGTTAGTTTATTCTTTTTTTTTTTTTTTTTTTTGCGGTACTGGGGAACGAACTCAGGACCCTGTGTTTGCTAGGCAGGCACTTATTCCACTGAGCTATATCCCCAGCCCTCCTTTGGGTGCTTGTGACCAATCCTCCCAGCATGTGTCCTCTTTGGAGAAGCTCAAAAGTGGAGGACAGGCCTCTGACCCAAGCCCTCAGCTCT
Source organism: Dinomys branickii (assembly GCA_004027595.1). NCBI lineage: Eukaryota > Metazoa > Chordata > Mammalia > Rodentia > Dinomyidae > Dinomys > Dinomys branickii. The sequence continues at coordinate 90,880 of PVLD010004856.1, read as the reverse complement.
CAGCAGCTACCCTAGTATCAGGTCCTTGGCTGCCAGACCATGGGGAGAGCCGAGGCCAGCCCTCACTGTCACTTCCAGTGGCTGTGAGGGCTTAGTAGGGCTGACCTGGATTCCCAGGGGTGGCCTGAATCACCAGGTCCCGGGGCCATTTTTAGACACTGGTTTTTCCCAGCTATGGTCTGGAAGCTCCAGTGCTTCCACCTCTCCCAACAGGTGGGTATTGGGGGCTTGGTAGCTCCAGCAAGGGCGGGCTCACCTTGACCGCATACTCCTGGTTGGTGATGAGGTTGACACAGGTCTGCACTCGGGCATGGGCCCCCTCCCCGAGCACATCCTCCTGCAGCTGGTACACATCTGGGGAGCACAGGAGGTGTGAGGGCCGTGGCTGGCACCATTACTTCACCTCCCCACCGCCTGATGCCACCCCACGCACCTTCAAACCTGCCCGAGAAGCTGTCAGTAGCACGGCACCGCTTCTTCTTCTTGCCTCTCTTCTTGGCATCAGGGATGTCAATGGGCTGGCTGGCAGGCGCGTCTGCACGGCACACAGTGTGAGCTCAGGGGGGCGAGGTGCCGCTGGGCCCCTCCACTCCCCATGGGCCCCAACCTTTACCCGCTCTCCCCAGGACCCTCACCAGGGCGGGCCTCGCATGGTGGGCTGAAGTCAGAGTCCCCGTGGTGGCCTGGGTCTAGAGAGAAGGCCAGCTCGAAAGGATTCTGCCCCTGTAGAGGACCAAAGAGGACAGCAGGCTCAGGACCTGTGCCACCAAAGCCAAGCACCCCTGCAGTGTCCAGCACGGGAAAACAAACATGCTTCCCACACACACGAGACAGCAGAACAGACTCCTGCTGGGGCAGGTGGTGTAACTGGGGACCCAGCTCTCCCTTGCACACCACTCTGTAAGTGTCACTGTGGGTGGTGGTTAGGGCTTCAGTGCGCAGGTGATTGATCGTAGGACACCGAAGCTCCTAAGATCTAATCATCGAGCTTCCCCAGAAACACTGGGGTGTGTCTAGGGATACTTGTGGTGGTCAAAATTGGGGGTGCTGCTGGCACAGAGTGGGTGGAGGCCAGCGACACTGCTCAGCACCCTGTAGGGCCCAGGACACCCACCCCAGATAACTATCTGGTCCCAAACAGCCACTTGCAGAGGCAGAGAGGTCTTTGCCTGACTTCTACCTCCAGCCTCAGCCTGAGTCACAGAGGGGCCCAAACATGTCCGGTTCTTATTCTGCTTGTCCGCAGAGTGGGCATGTGTCCACATTCAGCTGACCTCAGAGCTCCTCTTGGGGGCCAGCTGTGGGCATAAGACCTACTGGCAGCAGGACAACAAGAGCACAACTGGGCTCCCACCTGGCTGTGCCTCACCCTCCTGGGCCATCTCAGGGCAGCTAAGCAGCTCTGGGCAAGGTTCTTAGTCTCCAGGCCTCAGATTCCCTGTGCCAAGTGGGGCATTGTCAGCTGTCTGCTTTTCACTCCTTTTGCCTGCTGCTACTCCTGCATGGGAGCCTATGACCCCCTGATATTCTGGAGGCAGTGGGCGGGGGTGTCTCTACCCACTCCTCATCCTCTGAGGAATCACCAATCCCCACCAAGGACACTGGTTTGGCAAAATAGCACTGCCCTATTAGTGCGGTGACCAGGGTCCAACTGGATCACTCCTGGCACCTGTGGCACAGGTGTGCCCAGCCCTGCTCAACCCACATCGTCCTGGGTCAGCCTGACACACATAAAGGGAACTCTCTAGGCTCCAGTACCTAGCTGAGGTGCCCACCCCACAGAGGAGGGGGTCTGTGGTGCCCAGGACTCCAAATCAGGCCTGGAGCTCAAATAAGAGTCAAACAACACAGCCCAGGATGGGTGTGAGGGTTTAAGAACCTGACAGGCACAAGGACACTGCAGGTCAGAGAATGGTCCCCAGGTGCCCTGCATGAGAGGCAGGGCTTTCCCAGCTGGAAAACTGAAACCCAGGCAGGTGTCACTTGGCCTCCCCCACCTGAGTCAGGCAGCAGACTTGGGTTCTGGGGGCTAGAGATGTGGTAAGGGGCAAGTGACACCAGTACTGATGAGAGAGGACCTCGGCCAAATCTGTCCCTCTCTTTACCCCCAAACTAACAGGCAGGGCTGACAAGAGGATCAGTTGTCCAGCAGAGAAGCCACTCTAGGGGGCCCAGGGAGTCCCCAAGATCCCCACTCAGCAGGGGCAGCCAAGGCCAACAAGGCTTACAGTACAGAGGGAGGTGGCACCACCCTCTGTTCTTCCCCACCCACCCTGCCTGGTAGATAGTTGCTAGGAGGCCAGTGCAGGAGGGCACCCCATCCAGCCCTGGTGGGGGGGACAGGCAGGTGCACACTGATAAGGCTCCCCGCCAGAACAGCTGCCACACAGGGGGCAACTAGTAGGAGGGATGGAGGCGAACGTCGAGGTCAAAGGTCAACACTGGCACCAGCTGCCTAAGCTCAGCCTGGGCCCTAACTCTGGGCCTGACCTTCACAACCAGACAGGACAGCTGCCCCCAGCTCTCAGAACACTGGCTCAGCCTCTGGTCTTATCTGGTCATGGTCCCCACAGAAAGGCTGAGACTGAGCCACCACAATGAAGGACAGACTTGTGGGGGGCGGGGTGCTAGGCAAGGTCCCCCACGTGCAGGGGAACCCCAGTGCTGCAGAGGAGCCTTCATTTTTGCATCTTAAAAAGAAGAAAAGCTAGGCGCAGTGGTGCATACCAGTAACCCCAGCACTCCGGGAGGCTACAGCGGGAGGATCCTGAGTTAGAGCCTGGCCTGGGCAACCTAAGGAGACCCTGTCTCAAAATTACGAACAGGGACAAGAGTGGTGACACATGCTTTAGTCCCAGCACTTGAGAGGCTGAAGCAGGAGTGTCACACAGAAAGTCCAGCCTGGGCTATATAGTGAGTTCAAGATCAGCCTGAACTACACAGCAAGACCCTGTCTCAAAAAAGGGGGAAAAAAAGGGCTGGGGATGTAGCTTAGTGCAAAGGCCCTGGGTTCAATCCTTACTACTAGAAAAACAAAGGTAGGGCTCAGGGTCAAGTGCTCACTAGCACACGCCAGCTCTAGGTTCTATCCCCAGGACCACAAAAAATAAAATAAAACCAAGCAAATGCACCTGCTGTGCTGCAGACCTGGGGTAGGGGGGTTCCAGGAGAGGAGGCTCCAACCCAAAGGAGCAGCAGCCTGCGTAAGGGGTGGAGCTCCCCTGAGCAAACAACCCCAGCCACCTGTAGGGCCTCCTTCCCTAGGGATTCCTGCAGTCTTAGGTCTGAGCTGGGCCATCCAGCCCCCTGTACACGTGCCCACTACAGTCCCAAGCTGTGTGGGCACCCCAGCCCAGCCCAGCCCAGCCGGGCCCAGCTCGCCCCAGCTCAGGCTGCTGCCTGGAGTCAGCAGGCCTTAGCAGGACGCAGCTGGAACCATGGAGAATGCTCGGGTTTGTTCAGCTGCCACTTCTCTGGCCCATGCACTGACTGCAGGAGGGGAAAGACCACCATTGGTGACATCTCAAATCCAGTCTTCTCACACCCTGCCCAGACACTGCAGGCCAAGGCCTCAGCCACCCTAGGGGAAAAAAGGGATGACAAGCATATGGGACAGGGGTGGGGCAGCTGGCCAGGAACACTGGCTGGACAGGCCTGGGAATTCTTCCCAGACTCTCCATGCTCCTCCCACAGTGGTTCGAGCTGTGTGTACACCACACAGGCGTGAGCCACACAGGCACGCGCGCACACGCAAGCAGACACACACACACACACACACACACACACACACACACACACACTCAATCACAAGTCTTGCCTCCTCCACCGGGCAACAGGTCCCTGCCCAAGGAAGCCCAGGGAAGCCAAGCCATTACATAACCAAGCCTGCGGAGTGGGGCGGGCAGGCTGACATCACTGCGTCCCCTGGGCCAGGCCCCATGGGGGCCTCTGCCCAGCACCTGGCCTCCTAGCCACCCCCAGATTCGCTCATCTGAGACCAGGACTCAGCTGCCACCAGCCACTGCGCCGCCTCTGTGGCCACAGCCGCCACCAGATCGCTGCAGAAAACTTCCCGCTCCGACAGGAAATAGCACTTGGGCCTGGGGTGCCTGGGAGGGGCATCCTCTGCACTCCCCCATTTCACACGGCCGCCAACCCAGCCGAGGGTTCCTGAACCAAGGTCCCTACGGACCAGACAGAGGTGGGGAAGGCCCTGACTCCTCCGGACCTGGGCACAAACAGCTGAGGTTAGCAGGGGGCGCCAGCCACCCCGCAATTCCCGGAGGAGGGACCACACGCGGCGCTGGGGGACAGGACTGCGGCCTCTGTCCCCGACCCACCCCAACCATACAGCCGGTCGGGGCTTACAGGGGACACAGCCACAAGGCAGGGACCTGGGTTCCTGGAAGACGAGACCCTAGCAGCCCCAGCCAGAGACCGGGCTGCGGCCTGCCGAGCCCCCCTCTCTAGCGCACTCCTGACTGGGGCAGCCCCGGGAGCGGGGGCAGGGGGACCTGCCTCCTGCAGGAGCCTCCGGGAGGGCTCTGCACCCCTCGCGGCCACTCCGGTGGTCCAGCCTGCAGCGCCCCAAACCGACAGGGCCCTCACCTTGAACGATCGGTGGAAGCCCTGAAGTTCCGCGGTTTTCTTCTGCACCATCTTCTGTTCGGGCCCCGCCAGCGGGGGAAGGGACGCAGGGCCCAGGGGGCAGCCCGTGGGCGGGGGGCGGCCGAGAAGGCGACCCTGCGGGCGGAGCAGACAAAGGGAGGGCGGTGAGGGGCGGCGGCGGCGAGGGCCCCGCGCCCGAGTCGGGGGCCCCTGGTGGGCGGGGGAGCTCACCGGGGTCGGGGTCGGGGTCGGGCCGGGGCCTCAGTGCCGCCGCCGCCCGACGTCGCACCACCCGGACCCCGCTCCGCGGACCGCGCGGGGAACAGCGCCGCCACCGCCGCCACCGCGGACTCCCCCGCCTGGGCCACCGCCGCCAAGAGGAGCCGGGCGCGCTGCCGCTACGGCCACTTTTATAGTCCCTACCTCCGCCTCGCGATCCCCGCCCCCACGCAGATCCTGCCTCCGGACACGCCCCCTGCGCGCGCTGGGGGCGGGGCTTAAAATTGTGCTGAGTGCGGCTGCGCGCTTCGGGTGCGGCGCGTTCCCTCCCCCCCCCCCCCCCCCCCCCCCCCCCC
>PVLD010004856.1:74951-85597 GCA_004027595.1 Dinomys branickii | reverse complement strand
GTTATAGAGCTGTTCTCGCATGCTGGCTCCAGCTGGGCCCCCGTGCACACTCCACAACACGCTTTGAAGCCATCCTGTTTCTCCTAGCGTTGGAGGACTGGCCGGAACTGCCTTTATCCTAACCGAACTGGGCACCCTTGGTCAGGGAGCAGCCACCTACCACAGGGACGTCCGCGCCCCCCCCCTTTTGCCTGGCTGTTGGCAGGGACCAGAGGTGGGGGTAAGATCTATAAGGACATAGAACAACACCATTTCAGGGGGAACTCGGCCTCTGGGTTGACTGGGAAGGAGCTCCTGGCCCAGCTGTGAAACATACTATGGGCTGGGTCTCCCGCCTGCGCTCCCACAGCCCATCCTCACTGCACCTAAGAAGACCCTGAGCTCAGAGGGGCTTGAGCCCCACTCACCGGGAGCTGGGTGCACCCCTTTCCCTGCTGGGCCGCCTCTGCCCACCTGCTGTCCTGAAGGCCACCCCTGTGGCATTTGTTGGTTTGTTTTTTTTTTTTTTTCCTTTTTTCCGGTACCGGGGATCAAACTCAGGACCTTGCGCTTGCCAGGCAAGCGCTTATGCCACTGAGCTATACACCCAGCCCCTCCCTGTGGCATTTGAAAGGGCCTTTCAGGGACCTCCCCAGCCAGCCCCAGCCTGTTGCAGTTCTGTGAATCTTGCCCACGATGGAGAACCAGGAGTCCTGGCCCGGCCCCACCCGCTGTGTGTGTGCAAGTGTGCATGCATGTGTTTGTGTAGAGCCTCATGCATTGGCCCCAGGTGCCAGGGTGGGGCTGCCAAACCTGCCTGGCAGGGAGAGGCCTCTCCTGCTCTCTCTGTAGCCTCCTGTCTGGCTCTCCCCGCCCACCTCTGCCTCCAGGCTGGGCCCTGCTCTCTGTGCAGGGTCACCCTATGTAGGGACTGGAGGTGCTCTCACGGGCTTGCTTGTCCCTGTGTATGTTAAAGACGCCTACCAGTGGGTCACTGCTTGCCTGCAAATGTCACCTCTATGAGAGTATCAGTCTGTGCCCTGCAGGTGCAGGGCCCAAGGCAGAGCCTAGCACGCAGGGTGCTGGCCGAGTACTGGCTGAAAGGAAGATGTGTGTGAGTGTGTGTGAGTGTGTGCGTGTGTGTGCATGTACATACACAGGCTCATGAGGTGAGTAAGCAGATGGCTTTGTAGGGCTTCAGTGTCAAAGTGCCACAAGCTGGGTAGCTTTAATGACAAGAATTTACCCCACACATACACCAAAAAAAAAAAGAATTTACTCCCTCATAGCCCTGGAGATGAGAGCCTGAGATCCAGGGCGGTGTAAGGATTTGCTTCCTCTGAGGCCCCAGAAGGGTCCTTTCTACCTTTTGCAGCTTCTGGTGGCTCCAGGTGACCCTTGGCTTATGGCCACATCCCTCCAGTCTATCTTGGTTGTCAGAGGGCCATCTCCTTATGTTTTAGTCCAAAATTCTCTCTCCCCCTCCTTTTTGTTTCAACACTGGGAATTTAACTCAGGCCTCCACCCACCCTGTGTATGGTGGTGAACGCCTGTAATCCCAGCACTTGGGAGGCTGAGGCAGGAGGATCATTGTGAATTCGAGACCAGCCTGGGCTACAAAGTGGACTCAAGGCTGGGCTGAACTGCCTAACGAGACCCTGTCTCAAAAAGACAAAAAACAAAAACAAAAACAAATGAACCCAGGCCCTTCACACTAAGCTATATCCCCAGATCTTTGTACTTTTTGAGACAGGATCTCATGAAAGTTTCTAAATTGCCCAAGCTGAACTTGAACTTGTGATCTTCCTAACTCAGCCTTCCAGACACAACTCAGAGGTCCCTAGGGAGACAGGTCACTCATGAGCTGCCCTGGTTGCGCCCTCTGGGGGAAATGGTCTTGAATTCCTCTGTGCTTAAGGAGGCAGGACTGACCTCAGACTTGTGTCATGCCTTTCTTCCTCAGCCTGCTGAGTGCTGGAATCGTAGGCTTGCATCACCATGCCCAGCACATGCACTCTTGTGTATTCGTGTTTGCCTTGGCTGCAGGTCTACCCATCACGTAGTTTGCTGGAATACACAGGAAGGTGAATTCCACCAGAGCTCTCTCCTGGGAAAAGACTGATTGGAGACTCCTGGAGACAGCACTCAGCCTGGGGTGGGGGGCTGGCCAGAGTAAGGTATCCCCTCTGCAGGCAGCCGGGCCCAGACCTGACCTGCACCTGGGTGGGGCAGCCTTGAAAACTGGGGAGGAGGTGGCCTCCTGCAGAGCCATGTCACATAGCTCTGCTGGGTGCCAGCCACTCTGTCTCTTGCCTGCAGATGCCCTTTTCACAAGTCACCCCCAGAGTTGCTGGGCACCTAGGGAACCCCCCTACCCTGGGCTCTCTTGCCAACTGTGTTTCTGCAGCAGAGCTCTTGGAGAGAGACCCCCACCTTTCCCAGGGAAAGGGCTCCGGGCAGCTCGAAGGAAGCCCGGGCCCTGGTCTATGTTCCAGTTTCTCCCTCCGTGCGGAATGTGGCTGGGTGTGCTGTGAAGGTGACCGGAGCAAAGGACAGATGGGCACAGGTCAGGCAGGCTGGGCATGCCCTGGGAAAAGCCCCTAGGGCCACAGAAGCAGAGGCCAGCCTGGACGGAGGTGACTGAAGACTGTTCTGGGAGACTGGCCAGTCTGAGGCGACTGGAACAGGAGAAGGTCCAGGGAGGTGCCTGCCCCAGAAGAAGGACAAACAGGAAGCAAGGTGGGGCCCCAGGTGTGGGTGCCAGTGTCCTGCAGCAGTTGGCACAGTCCCAAGCTCCCGCCACCCCCACCTCACTGCTTTCTCCCTGGGCAGCCCCTGCCCCACCTAGCACAGGAACATCAGTGCGTGGGACAGATGAGGGTCACCTAGGAAGGGTCCACCATCCTGGAACCTTACTGTTCCACTTTGCAATAGTGCTGGTGACAGATTAGGGAGGCAGGGAGGCAGAGTCGTGAAGGGGCCAGGACGGCCTCCCAGGGGGGCAGCTATGTGAGCGGACTGCTCTGCCCCCTTAGGTGGTCCCCACTGACCCGCAGTGGCAGGCGCTGCCTCTTTGCTAGTGACCCTGGCCAGCCTCCTGGGCCATGCTCACCTTGTGTCCCTGCTCCCATAAGAGAACAACAACCAGCCTGGCCTGGTCCCTGCTCCAGGTGACCTGCAAGTGTCCCAGGCAAAGTGGCCTGCAGCCCCCAGAATTCCCAGAGATGAGTCATATTTTCTGTGGACCACTGCCAGGGTGTCCCGGACCCCAGTACCAGCCACCATCAGGGCCACTGTACTAGGGTCCCGCAGCCAGGAAAGGAGTCTAGCTAAATTGGAATTTCGGATAATAAAGTTCTGATAGAAAAGCTAAGCATAAGTAAATGCCATGCATAAGTACTGCGTATCTGAAGTAAGAGTAGATCCAAAACAACTACTCCTTGTGAATGTGAAATTCAAGGTAACTGGCTAGCCTGTGTTTTATTTATTTAGTGGTACTGAGGGCTGAACACCACAGTTCTGTTCCACTGAACTATAACCCAATAACCCAGCCCTTTTTTATTTTTATTTTTTAGTATTGTGATGGTTTTTTTTTTTTTTGTACCAGGAACCAAACTCAGAACTTTGTGCTGTGCTACTGAGCTATAACCTGGCCCTATTTTTATTTTTTGGTGCTGGGGATTAAACCCACAGCCTTTGCACTGAACTACAGCCCTAGCCCTTTTTTTCTTATTTTCTTTCTTTTTTTGTTTTGGTACTGGGAATTGAACTCAGGACCTTGCACTTCCCAGGCAGGCATTTATGCCACTGACCTATATCCCCAGGCCTTTTTTTGTTTTTTTATTTTATTTTATTTTATTTTTTGGCAATACCAGGGATTGAACTCAGGACCTTGCACTTGTCAGGCAGGCACTTATTCCACTGAGCTACATCCCCAGCCCAAAGCTTGCTAACTTGTCTAGGCTGATCTTGAACTGGAAATCCTCCTGCCTCAGTCTCTCAAGTAGTGAGTAGATAGGAGTTACTGATGTACACTGTGGAACCTGGTCATCCTGTATTTTATCTGCTAATATATTAGGGCATGAGAGTAAAGACATTTATCCTCCCCCTCCATAGAAATCTCAGGTACAAGCCAGGCACGGTGGCACACGCCTGTAATCCCCGCACTCGAGAGGCTGAGGCAGGAGGATTGTTGTGAGTTTGAGACCAGCCTGGGCTACAAAGTGAGCTCAAAGACAGCCTGAGCTGCATAGCAAAACCCTGTCTCAAAAAGACAAAAAAAAAAAAAAAAAAATCAGGTGCATGGGTGAGAGAGATTGGGGGTGTCTGCAAAGGCCAGTGCACAGACTCAGGCTGCAAGCCCATGGCCAAGTAGGACAGACTATGTGCATTGTGCGGGGGGAGATGTGGGGTATAAGCTCATTGTATACGCTTGGCACACACACACAGCCGTGCAACGGGTGCCCAGTATGGGTTGGTGCGATGGAGCCAGTACTGGGACCACTGCCGCATCCCCATGAGCCTGGGGCTTGCAGGCCAAGGCTTGGTTCTTACCTGCCCCTCTCAGAGCCAGCACCTGAAGCTTAGAGATACTTGGATTTAGGGGAAGTGCAATCCAGGTGCCTAGTCCTGACACCCAGCCTGGTGCACAACCCACTGTATTCAGGGATGGGAACCACAGCCAGGAGGGTCCCCAGCTATGTGAGGGGCACAGCCATGGCACTGCAGGCCCCTGCTGGGCTGGCTCTCTGGCTTTGGGCCTATCTGATGCAAGTGGCTGTAAGTGTCCCTTCCTGCTGGCTGACTCAGGCGCTCCATTTCAGTGGCTTAGCAGTGTGGGGACAGAGCCAGGGCCTGCTGTCCAATGCAGGGGTGGGGCCAGACTGGGTGGGGCCTGTGGTAGAGGTGTGTGGGCTGCCTGTCCCCTCCTGCTGTGAAGGGGCACATTTCTTGCCTCCCTATGAGTCTGGCACTGCACTGTCTCCAAGGAAGGTGAGAGGGGGTCCATGTGGCTGGCAGAGCTGCCAAAGGCCACCAACCTGACCCAGTGACCATGCCGTGGGACCTGCTTTGTCATCTGGCTTCCTCCCTGCCTTGTCCTCTGATGAACCTCTGAGAGCACATGAGTGGCTCAGAAACAGGGACCCTAGTCACCTGGTCAGCTGATCTGCTTCTAGACAGAGATCCGGGCATCTGGTGCAAGGACCTCTAGTCTGGAGGGGGGTTCAGGACACAGTTACAGACCCTGGGAGGGGCTTGCTCATGCCACAGCAGACAGGATCATGTGGAGGGGCCTAAAAGGGGGGTCATTTTGACCATCTGGGCCCAGTGTTCCCCAGAGTGGGAGGGGGAGGGTAGGAGATATGGCACTGCCAGCTCTGCAGATGGAGGAAGGGTCTGCAAGCCAAAGGCTGCAGGCGCCTCTACGAGCCAGGAGTGGGACCTGGGAGGAGGAGCCCTGTTGCCAACGCCGCCTGAGCTCAGCTCAGTGAGGCCCTTGTTGGCCTCCTGACACCAGAAATGTGATATGGTCAATTTCTGTCCTTTCCAGCCACCACGTTCACCTGTTGCAGCAGCAGAGGAGGCTTTCCCAAGGGACCACCCCCCTGAAGCACCCCCCTGAAGCATCCTGGCCCCCCCCACCCCAGCACTTAGTAGGAATTTAATGCTGGGCTTTCACACTGAGCTACAGCCTCAGTCCTTTATTTTTTGACAAGTTTTCATTAAGTAGCTAAATTGCTCAGGCTGGACTTCAACCAGCGATCCTCCTGCCGCAGCCTCCCAGAGCACCGGGATGACACACAAGTGCTCACGCAGGGCGAAACGGGGCATTTCCAGTTTGCTGTTAAGGAAATTCAGCCAGGTGGCAGGAGGCGGACCTGGCTTGCTGTCTGGGTGCCCTGCCAGTAACAGGCTATTGGAAGAGCCAGACATGGAGAAGCCCTGTGGGAACCGGGAGCACCAGAGGCCCGGGCTTCTCCTACATCGGGGTCCCCGCAGGCGCCAAGCGTTTTCCCACGCTTGGGCTCTGCCGCACGCATAGTCCTAGGGACTACAACTCCTCTTCCCGGCTGCCAAGCTTCCCGGTAGCCCTTCACTCTATACCCTGGGGTGACAAGCACTGGGAGGGACGTAACCGACACAGCAAACCTAGGGGTGCGCGCTGCGCGCTTCGGGGACGCGGGGGGGGGGGCAGCGCGTGCGTCCTGGCGCTGGGGCCCGGGGCCTCTTTGCTCCCGGGCAAAGGCGGTTGCCGGGGAGATGGGTTTGCGTCATCCAACAGGCCGGACTGCCGGGCCCCGAGGGGTGGGAGGTGGAGCGCAGGAGATGAACCAATAATGTTCTAGAAAATGAGGGTGAAGGGGCGTGACCACGGCCAGTGAGAATATTGTTGTTGAGGCCGCGCGGGGCGGGACATGTCGCTCTTAAAGGGACCGCGCGCATTACTCAGCGTCTCGCTGGCCGCTGAGACATCTGTGGTCTGGCATTAGGTTGCAGTCAGCGTGCCCGGCCGAGGGCAAAGGGCACAGACTCAGTGTTGGGGGATCAGTAGGTCTAGCCGGAGTCCCCCTGTTCCTCTGCCCAGCTGTATGATAACCGGATAGGGCGTCGGCCTCCTGAGCTTGTTTCCCTAGGGGCCCTGCACCAGCGCTTCTTCCCTGGTGGCCAGGAGACAATGCCTTGCAAGCATCCTACTGTTGCTGGAGGGGTCAAGAGGCGGGGGGTGGGCAGCAGAGACCAGGAGGCAGTGACCGCTGTCTCTCGGGACCACAGCCAGGCCGCGGTGCCCCCCAACTCCTGCGGGGCTCTTCTGCGCCCCATTGGGCCGTCAAGGGGTCACAGACCGGGGCTGAGGGCCCGTTACAGCAGCTGAGCCAAAGGGACTGCTGGTGTGTCGAGCGGGGAGTGTCCCCAAGGTGGCCCTTGGGGCGTGGACATGCTGGAGGCCAGTATGGGGTTGGTTCCTTTTCCGTGGGACGTGACCAGTTCACAGGTTCCAGGGTGATGACATGGGCTGTTGGGGGCCTGTACTCAGTGGACTGCAGGACTCACCTTTAGTTCCCACTGGGACCTTGGGGGGGTCTCCCCTCTGCAGCCACTCCAAGATCCAGGGCTCTGCTTCCTGCTGTAGGTCTGCAGTATTCCCCCACAAAGAACTTTGCAAAAGTGTATGCCTCCCACACCCCTCGTTTTTCCTAAATACTGGGAACTGAATTCAGGAAGCACTGAGCCACATGGGCAGCCCTTTTAAAGTTTTATTCTGAGACACTGTCTTGTTTAGTTGCCCAGGCGGGTCACAAATTTTGGATCCCTCTGCCTCAGCCTCCTGAGCCACTAGGATTACAGGCTTGCACCACTGTATGGCATTACTTTTCTGTCTGGTTTTGATTTTTTTCCTGATGTATTCTTTTCCTTTAAAAAACCACACCAGCCCCTGTTGGCCAGGGTCCATCCCTGCCCTGCCTTGGGCAGAGGTCACCTGCCCCACTGAGCTTGTTCTCTGGGGACATTGGTCCATGAGGAACCCCCTTCCCATCCTTGCCTCTTTCCCTGGGTCCCTCCCTCCTGTCCCTCACCATCCCATTTTCTGGGGGATACATCTACACCCTCATATCTGCCTCTTGGGCATATACCCCAGACATGTAACCCGCCACCCCAAGGGGTACCATGCCCCATCTAATTGGCAGCCTCTCCTCCGGGTAGCCACAACCCTGAACCCCCAACTACCCTGCAACCTCCTCAAGGTCTGTTTTGTTTGATTTTTATTTGTTTGTTTTGTTTTTTAGTACAGGGGATTAAACTCAGGACATTTCCACTGAGCTACAGCCCCAGGCTTTTTTATTTTTTATTTTGAGACAAGGTCTTGCAATGCCACTTGCAATTCTACTGCCTCAGCCTCGCAGAGTACTGGGATGCTAGGCGGGGGGTAGTATGCTTAGTCTTTCTTTTCTTTTTCTTTCTTTCTTTCTTTTTCCTTCCTTGCTTCCTTCCTTTTTCTCTTTTCTTCCTTCCTTCCTTCCTTCCTTCCTTCCTTCCTTCCTTCTTTTCTTTCTGTCTGTGCTAGCGGTAGATGTGAGATAGCTGGGCTGGCCCTCAGTCTTCTGGACTTACCAGTCATGCCAGGGAATTGAGATTTAGGAAGTGGGCCAGTCTTCAAGGCCACAGAATTAAGATAAGGCACCCAGAGAAGAGATGGGGGGGATGGGAAGTCAGGTGAGCCTTCAAAGACTGTGTGGTCAGCAGAGATAGCTGGAAGCCAGGGCCAAGAAAAACAAGATCATTAAGATCAAACCCACTTAGGCAGGGGGAGTGGTCTGTCCTGCCCTGGAACACAACTAGGAACTTTCCTAGACAATAAGTAAGGGCAAATTCCAAATGACAAGGGACATACGCATGCGCAGAACAGTCCCTAAAGTAACCGACGGTTACCTTTCCTTTACTTGAGATGGAGGCTTAAAATGGTGGGAGAATGGGTTCAGGACTGGAACAGGATGACAGTGTGAACAGTATGGCTACAGCTACAGTGCCACCTCTACCTGGGTTCCTGCTGCCCTACAAATGCCAGAAAAGCTATGTGTGCATACCTGTCCTCCCAGAACCCTGGGAGGCTGAGGCAGGAAGATTACAAATTTGATCCCAGCCTGGACAACTTAGTAATTTAGGGAGACCCCCCCATCTCAAAAAAAAAAAGCGTTTCAAGGAGTGTTTCTTTGTTTTTGATTTTTGGCTTTTTGAGGCAGGGTCTCACTATACAGTTCAGGCTGGCCTTGAGCTCACTTTGTAGCTCAGGCTGGTCTCGAACTCACAACAATTCCCTGCCTCAGCCTCCTGAGTGCTGGGATTACAGGTATGCGCCACCACACCCAGCTCAAGGTGTGGTGTTGCCAGGGATGCAGCTCAGTGGCACAGCGCCTGCCTGGCAACTATGAGGTCCTGAGTTCAATTCCTGGTACCACAAAAAAAAAAAAAAAAGATATGTTTTAGAGTCAGCATCTGTCACTGTCAGAAGCCAGCCCACCTCCCTGGCCCCCACACAACAGCCCCAGAGTCAGGCCCCCGTCTCTTCCCCCTGAGCGGGAACTGTGCTAAGAGTCTAAGTGGTCCAGTTCAGGCCCCTGCATTAGTCTAGCACACCCGAGACCTTCGCAGGACGTCGCCGGGCGGCCTGGCTGCAGTGCTGGGTCCTATCGCTGCCACGACAGACTGCCAGCCCAGCGTCTCAGTGTCTCAATGGCTGGGCTAATGGGCCCATCTCTTTCAGGTGTTTTCACACCTGGGCAACCTGGACCTGTACTGCCTGCCTCCACTGCCCAGATGGTGGGGAAACCCACCTGCTGGGCCCTGCCATCTCCCACATCTGGATGGCACGCATCTCTCAAGTGGCGTGGGTCTCTGTCTCCCTGCCTGCCCTTGGAACCATCTCCTGCCACAGCCGGTCGGGTGAATTCTCATTTCCTTACCGCTTCCCTTCCTCTTGTTCATCCTTCCTTCCTGTTTTCACTAGTCCATGTGTGTGCATGCACGCACGCACGCACGCACGTGCACTACTGGGGATTGAACCCAGGGCCTTTTCACTGAGCTACATCTCCAGGCCTTTATTTTTGATTTTGAAACAGAGTCTGAGTTTCTGAGTTGCCCAGGCTAGACCTGAACTTGTGATCTTCCTGCCTCAGCTTCCCTCAGTGCTGAGATGACAGGCCTGTACCCCTGCAGTTGTTTTTGTTTTTAGTTTTTTTTGGTCTTTTCGAGACAGGGTCTCACGCTATGCAGTTCAGGCTGGCCTTGAGCTTAGTTTGTAGCCCAGGCTGGCCTCGAACTCGGAACAATCCTCCTGTCTCAGCCTCCTGAGTGCTGGAATTACAGGCATGTGCCACCACGCCTGGCCCCTGCAGTTGATTTATACCGTTTTTAAAACTAGGAAGGCTGTTCCCATGTTCATAGCAACAGTATGTACAATAAGCCCCAAAGTGGAAGCAACCCAAGTGTCCATTGATTAGTTAATTAGTATCTTCAAAGTGGCTCATTCATATAATGGAATGTGGTCAAAAAGTAAGGAAATCCTGATACTGCTACAGTGAGAACAGACATGGAGGCCATGCTACTCAGGGAACTGAGCCAGACACAGAAGGACAGGCACTGCAGGGTCCCCCTCCCAGATGGCCCCAGTGATCCTCCTGCCTCAACCTCCTGAGTAGCTAGGATGACAGGTGTGTGCACCTATGCCCAGCCAGACTGATCTTCTAGAAGCGTCAGATGACACCTATGCTCCTATGAGCCTTCTATTACAGAGTCCCAGGAGACCAGGCTGCCTGGCCTGACTGGCCCCATGGGACAAAGGCCTTTGTTCACGTGACCTCTCTGACAAGTAACCTGCATGCTGCTCCTCAGCGTCTGTTGGCAGCTGGACTGATGGTGGACAGTGGTCAGCTGCACCATTTTGAGGTATTCCCTGGCCTCAGCCACTGGCCTGCTCAGCCCCGGGTCACCTCTCTGTGCCATGACCCTCCTGGGACCTTGCTGTGGGGCCTTAGCCTGCCTTGTGCCTGTCACACACCAAGGTCAGCAGGGGAAGCTGGCAGTGCCTGGCCAAAAGCAGAAGTTTCCAGCAACATGGTGAATCAGCACGGGTGTGTGTGTGTGTGTGTGTGTGTGTGTGTGTGTGTGTG